>CM053586.1:362323335-362346795 GCA_028646515.1 Pseudochirops corinnae
GGGGGGGGGGGGAAGGGAGGGGAGAAAATCTGAAACCCAAGTGATTGTGGAACTGAATCTTGTAAATTAAAAGTAAATGAGTAAATAAAAAATAAATTAAAAAAAAAAAGTTCTTTGGGGCAAAGGATGTGTAGCACGGAATTTACAAATGATGATGCAATATGTGATACTGTCCATTTGGCTTGGCTCACTGACTCTCATAGAATACTTTGGTTGACTTTTGCCCAGCTGTGGGATGCTTAGCCAACCTACCTGACAAATGAACTTCCGTGATAAACCACTCTTTCCCCAGAAAACTTACTGTTTTTAAATCTGATATGTCATCTATATTTAAACTATTTCTCATTTTCATACAAATTATGTTCCTTAAACTGAACCATCTTTGGACAGTGGTTATAACCGTCCTGAGGAGCCTTTTGTCCCACTTTATTATCCATAAAATTCCACTTCAAATCAATTTCAAATTTTAAAATTTCAATTAAATGGCACAATTTTTTTCATCAGCTGTTATGGTGAAGTCTCTTCATATGCCAAGTCCATGGTTCTAATAAACTGAAATAATTGAAGATGCTTCTGCCCAATAAAAGGCATGAGTTTGCATGTTGAATTATATTTTCTAAGCAACATACGCATATTCCTGGGGAAAGCTTTGCATTTATGACTTTTATCAAATGGAATGTCTTTAAACTTGACCAGCTTAATCCAGTCTCCAACTTGAGACTTACTGTTTCTCCAGTACCAATCTTTACATTTTCCAAAGTTCTTACAATAACGTTAGATTAATTTTCACACTTTCTACATGTAAGCTGATCTTGACTGTAATGCAGTTGAAAGTAATGAAAATTATTCAAAAACAACAGGCGTTAAAGCAAGGCCTTGCAAGAAATTAATTTTGGCTGATCTCTTTGCCAAACCAGAATAAGAAGAATGATTAAACATGCGCACACAGTGTAGCCTGTGCGGACCCTCTAGCAGCAGGGACCCACCATCTGCCCACTGTTCATCTCGGTCCCAGGACTTGATCCATTTCAGATATTTTTAGCTACATTTTCTTGGTTGGCATCATTTTTATTAGATTCAAAAACATTTAACGTAATTGACTTGTTTTATTTCAGGTATTGAACTCACCAAGTGATAACTGCGATTGATCATTTGAACAAGGCCAAATGATGATTTTATGAACATGTTAGGAGCGTTTCATGAGAACTTTGTGACTCCTCCAGACTTTCTTCCCAGCGTTGTATCAGCACTATCAGAACAAAATGCAGTTAAGTTTGCTTTCACATATTAACAGAGTCACGATCAATTAAAGTATACGATAACATGTTGAAGATACACTCTTTTGTGTTGCCACCAATTCTTTGAAAGCAACAAACAGTATTCCCGGTGCAAGAGCTGACTGAATTGTGGGTGCTGGAGAGAATCGCTGTAGATGCCTCATCAGTTCTGATAGAGATTTTGGCACTACCTTCTATCAGATTCTTAAACATCTTCATCTTAATTTCTTTGTGAATATTGTGCTATTCTGTGCATGTAACCCATTACTTCTCTGTCCCCCACTTTCCTCTTGTGATTCTATTGTCCCCCCAACATCAGATAAAGGCCTCTGACACTTGACTAAGTAGCATTGTTACTTTTCTTCAGTTTATGCACGATATTGGAAACTAAGTCATCAGCCAGTTCTTGGAATGAATCTTGTGTTTCAGTTTGGCCGTTATTAAGAAACATTGGGTTCCCCATGGTAGATATTCTTTCACAGAAAAGCTTGCTTAGTAGGCTGATGATTGCTCTTTGCAGTCACTAAACATGCACGAACATGTGGATGTGATTTTGGGCTGTTACTCCTAAATGCTGAGCTGCTGAACCATCCTGACGTCCTGATTCACCTTCTTTAATTCCTCCTGTTCTTCCTGCTTCAATTCCAGTAACCCAGAAGTGACATGTGGTCTATTTCCTTCTTGGGCAGGCGCAATGGTTCTTCTTTGGTGAATGGTCATTCATAAGACTTGAAATGATTCTTTTGGCTTCAGTGCGCCGTGTTATTCTTATTTCCACTGTTATTTTCTGTGTCTTTTCATTTTCTTCATATTAAAAAAAAAAAACTTCAATAGCTTACTGGCATTTTAGGGAACAGAATCTGAAAAAGGACTGTGGGTTAGCCTTTATAAAATTCATATATTGATTGAAGGCTGCTGAAAAAATTCTGTCAATTATTCCTTTATTTAATTTCAGAAATAACAAATGTAGGGCTAAAATGCTTATTCTGTTTCCACTTTGCACCTAAAACATCAGTGCTATTGCTATTTCTTACAAAATCCCTTCTCACTTTTGGTAACTCTCTTGCAAGCAATAGGGTCCCAAGACCAGACTACAGATAAACGCTTGATTATGATCCAATTCAGCAAAGAAGCACTTGTGTCATTGAAGAACCAGGGTGGTCCCACCATGAATATTGGCCGACATTTCCATTTATGTTAACGATGAGTGAGGTGAAAGCAAAATAACCAGGTGTATAGAAGAGTGGTCCCATTCATCAGAGACATGAGCAGTGCTTTTGCAGGATTGGATAATAATTTTTGAAAACTGGAAAAACATTTCCACCGTTTAAAAATCTTACTCACAATGTCTCAGCTCTGGACACTTCTGAATTTAACCGCATTATTAATTTTTCTCCATCTCCTTCTTGAGTCTAGACCAGGAATCGGCCAACTACAAAGAGCGGGCCACTCTGAAGGGTGTTTCAAAACGACAGAACAAACAGTTCTTAGGGGGAGGGTAGTGGGTTGGACTTGACTCACCAGAGAGTGATCATTTGCTGACCCATCTAGAATCACAGAATGTTAACTCAGGTCCTGATTTGTGTTGTGTGCTGATTCCCCAGCATGACCACGATATCACCAAATGTGGCACAGGGAGAGATGGCCAGCGTGGGCCATTAGAGAATTTTCACCATACAGATACAGTAGAGATAACCTCCAGAACAAAAATACTAAATAGTAACATGTAGTAAAATAATTGGGAAGAGACGCATGTTGAGTGTTTGTAACCTTTGTTTTTAACACAATTGGTTTGATTGTAAATTTACTTAATCTAATTTTAAACAATGGCTATATTTAACTGGCTCACAAAGTTCCTAAACATTTAGCAGTTGACTAGTGCGAGTCCACACGATTGGCTAGCACACAACTGGCATTTCCTCATTTGGAAGTTAGGGGTGGAGCTCACCATTGGAGGAGGAGGTCGTGGGGGTGGGAGCTTTGCCAGCGCCCTGAGAAGGAGGCTGGAGAGGTGGTCTTGGGAGACATGGGCTGGTCGGCTTTGAAGATAATGTAAAGCAGGTCTTTACAGAAGTCTTTAAATTTAAACCATATGTTTGTGACTGAGAAAAAGCCACATGATTCCGTGAGTCGAGGGAATCCCACCAGGGCAGGGCCACAGGCTCTCTAGGACTTCCTTTGTGTCATACAATGTCTTGCCCAGGTGACCCTGCTGCCAGGGGCCAGAGGTGACTCTTGACCCCAGGCCTTCCTTTTTCCATCTAGTGGCCTTGCAGACACTCCACAAAGCCTCAAAGTGATTTAATCGCCCACATAATGGATCTCCATGGCAGTACTGCTCTCCAGCATTTCAGAGCTGATGTTATAATTGCGGCCAATAAACAAAAGCTCATTAAGCTTGTCTTGTCCTTGGGGACAGTCAGAAAATGCAAAGGGAGACCAGAGAGTGACCTTAGAGCTGACAGAGCCAATGGCCTGGAAGGGCAGATGAAGAGACCCCTCTCCAGCCACCTGTTGTGTCCCTGGGGCTGAGCATTGTCCTGGCATACAGTAGGCACTTAAGCAATGTTGATTGACCGATATTCTTCTTACTGGAGAGCAGGTGGGGCCCAGGAACTTTTAATATTCTGATGATGATATTTCATAGTGACTGGTTCCCTCCATAATCCTCTGTGTTTTATGCATTTGAAAACAAGATATTGAGAAGTTCCCATAGGCTTCTTGAGGCGCCCCCAAGGTGTCGTGTTCAGAGCCCCTGCCATTGGGTGGTTGAGATGGACCAAGAGCCAGGTCCCTCCCTGCTCGGCCCTTCTGCCCCTCTTTATGTCTAACAATGTCTCTAAACTTTCATAAGCTGGGTCTCATTAGTGGAGCTTGAAAGGACATTAAAAAGTAAGTTGTAGTTATTGAGAGGCAACATGGTGCAGCCTAAGGAGAGGCGTTCTGAGTCAGTACGGCTTGGGGTCAAGGACCGAGTCCACCACATCTAGATGTGTGGCCAGGACTTAAATCAGTGTTCCCAGCCATGGGCCAAATCAAGTCAGTCAATCAGCAAGCATTTCTGAAGGGCCTGCAGTGTGCTGGGTGCTGGGAGTGTGAAGAGCATTGTAGACCAGTCCTTGCCCTCAGGGAGCTTACCTTCCATTGGGGACACAAACCCGGACACACATCGGTGTATACACTGAATAAATACAAGATGGCGGGGGTGGGGTGTGGTGGGGAGACACTGTGAGACAGGAAAGGGTTCCATTTGGAAGCTGTTGCCTGAGCTCAGTCTTGGAAGAAACTAAAGATTCCGAAAGGTGAACTGGAGGAAGTGCAGAGTTGGGGAATGGGGGGGCCGCGTGGGGGCAGGAAGGAGACCAGCTGAGTTGGACTGTGAAGGGCAGGAAGGAAAGGGAGTCATAGGTCTGGGAAGATAGCTTGGGGTCAGGGTGTGAGGGCTTTGAATGCCAACAGAGGAGCTTGTGTTTGATCATAGAAGTAACCAGGAACCACTGGACTTTACTGAGGGAGAGAGAATCATGACCCGTGCCCAGCACTTTAGGATTGTCACTTTGTCAGCTGTACGGAGGACAGGGTAGAGCAGGGTGTGATTGGAGGCAGGGAGGTCAGTTGTGAATTGTGTGCTAAGCTCAGTTCTACCTGCTGAAGGAGTGCACGAGCTGAACACACCTAGTGAAGTTTAGCAGCCTGGAGAAATGCCCTGACCACCCAGCCCTAGTTGCAGAGTTGGAAGGGATGTCCATAGCCATCTGGTCCAATTCATAGCTTTGAGGAATTTCTACTAGATGCTTAGTAGATGCTGGTCCACTCTCAACTTGAATACCTCCATGGAAAATGATCCTCTACACCTGGAGGAACCTGCTCCACTCTTGAGCAGCTCTTAATTGGGAAGAAATTTTCTGGAGATCAAGCCTAAATTTTCTTCTTTGCAGCTTCCGCCAACTGCTCCTGGTTTTGCCCTTTACTCCTCCATGTTATAATCTTCATATACTTGAACACAGCTTTCATGTCCCCCAGAATCTTCTCCCACCTAAGATCCCTGGTTTGTTCCTTTAACCATGTTCACAGCTCTGCTGAGATACTGTCGGTTACAAATGAGTTGCTAATCTGCATTTGCGGAGGGAGTTTCACCCCAGGACTCCCACCCCAATCCCAGATGACAGCTCAGGTCTTGACTGACGCAGCCCCTTCCCTCCCTTCAACCTCCCACCCCCGTTCAGCAACCACATCAGCACAGAATTACTTGTACTAATATCACGCAGCTTTGATTTTCATTCTTTTTGAAAATGGACTAATTTTTACTTGCTAAAGCTCACGTTAGAGAACATTTCAACATGGAAGACGGGGTGGGCAGGAATTGACCCAGCTTGGCAGTGGCCTCCCTCCCGTCTCTCCCCAGGTGCTGGGCTATTCTCACTTGTTTTGAATGGACTCATCTGAAGCCGGAAGAAAAATAAATGCTTTTTTAAAAAACTTCAGACTATTTTCATTTCAAAGATCATTTCTGCTTTTGCCGCTGAGTGCTAAAGACAGTTCTTGATTTGATAGATAAACACAGAACAACAACAGCCCAGGGTTTCTCCTTAAAAATCCCCACCCGTTGAAGCTATGTCAATTACCAAGAGGAAGAAAATCAAAGACCAGTCTGCTCTTTGATTTGAGGAAAAGCATCATCTGAGGAAGTTTCAGAATCTTCAGGGTCTCAGGGCAACCGCTGTATTACATGGCTTTTAAATCAATGGGAAAATAATGCATACAAATGAAAACAGTTTCCCCCAAAGGGATTGTTCACCCTTTCTCATAGATGTATCATTAAGAGAGAGACTGGATGGCCAAGTGCCTCAGTATCTCCTGGCTGATGAATTACACACCGCAGGTTCTACATCTTTCCTCCCCTCACTGTTCTCAATAAATTTCTGCCTCTTTCATCATGCTCTGGGAATCCAAAGCATTCACATTTCTGTTTTGTAATATAAAAAACAATTGGTTAAAATGGACCCAGTGCCAACAACTAATTGCTTCTATGTGAAATAGTGTAACTCACTTAGCATTCCCTGGTGCAAGGGAATTAATAAATGACCACATTTGGAGCAGAGATTTTCAGATATTGATCCACTAAAAACCCGTGTTTAGAGGTCACTTGTCACAAAGATAGTGGTTGAATTCTGATGGTTTCTTTAGCAGACTGTTGTGGGTTGGGGTGAGGGAGGGAAGAGGCATGGTTTAAAAATGTCTATTTTTAACTTAACTATCACCAATATGCACAAACACTCCAACGTGCAAAGAATAGAAAAAGGGGAAGCAGAAGAAACTCTGGACTTCTGTCATATTGTTTTTTAAAGAAATATTTCATAATAGGTAGAATTTGTACAGGGCTTTAAAATGTGCAAAACACTTAAATATCGTCCCACTTGATCTTCAAGAACAAATTTGGGGGTGAGTGCTGTTATACCCATTTTCAGATGAGAAAAGTGAGGCATGGAGAGGATCAGTGAGTAACCTAGGGTCATGCAGCCAGGCTGACTTTGACCTCAGGGTTGTGCTTGGCCATGCAGCCACTGCCTGCCATCTTCTCATCCCTGTCTCCTCCCAGCAGGAAGGAGGAAGCAAACGTTTTGTGTTTGTCTTTGCACCTTCAGCACCTAGAACAGTGCCTTGCATATAGTGGGTGCTTAGTAAAAGTTCATTAAATAGAATTGACTTATGCTCCCCCACCATGAAGAGAGTCTTTATTTACTTTACATTCTGCAGATTTTCCTGACAAAATTGAATTAACCTGAGAGTACTGATTGGTGGCTGAACGACAGTGATGCATTTAGATTTAATGATATTTTTCTTAGATGTCATGGTTCCTTTTTTATCCTTACGACTCATGCAGTTGGTTTAGGAAACTTAGCTGGAAAAGCTGTCTTGGAAGGGATTGTCTGACCTTACTCCTCATCTTTTCCATTTTAACGTATGAGTCCTGCATTTGGGGTCAGAACCAGGAACTGTAGCTTTGAGGTTTTCTTGTCAGAGGAGAATGTTGTAAATTTTCATTCTTTAGTTTTCATTCCCCGTCCTGTTTTCCATATGTTTTCTTTTAATAATAATAGCTGCAAATACAGAGCATTTCCGGGTTTGCAAAGAGCTTTATGTAGGCTATCATTATAGATAGATAGATAGATATAGATAGATAGATACAGATATATAGATAAGTGCCATTATTGCTTACATTGTCCCATCTTCCATCTATGACTCCACCCAGTCTTAGATCAGCTAAGCAACTGGCCTGGGTCACACAGCTAGTAAGTGTCTGAGGCACATTTGAACTCAGGTCTTCCTGACACAACGTTCAACATTCAACATTGTTCCACCTCAGCTGCCTCTTTTATAATCCATACTTTAAATATGATTCAGAACAAGTACCATAACAGCCCTCTAATCTTTTCTCAGATTCCAGCAAACACAGCCTTCCATAAAGCTTCCACTAGTAGGTTCTGAGGGGCAGGAATACATCAAAGCTGTATCTATGTGCTGAACTGAAGGAGGGTCATGGGTAACCCGTCAGCCCTTGGGACATCTTGACCCAGAATTTCATGCAAAATCAAGGCTTGTTCTAGCAGCCCTGGTAACAACAACAATCCCACATCTGTAGCATTTTAAGTTGGTAAAACCCTGATCACAGATGCCTTCATTCCTTTGTGGCTGCCGTGTAAATGTGAGGTCTCACTTGAGTGGTCATGGCAGACAGCAGACACAGTGAGCAAATGGTCATGGGCACAGTCTGAAGATGTGGCACATGTTGTTGTGTGGCTCCGGTATGGTCTCCAGGCTCTTTCTTGAAGAGGAGAAACACCATTCCTTGGAGCACCAGACTCCTCCCTCTTGGAGAAGGGAGGTAGGTCATTTCCACAGATCTTCAGCCTAGTCTCCAACCTTAGGGAAAGGAGAGGGACATCATTCCTTCAGTTCCTCACCTGAACTTAGTCCAGGCCCTGGCACACTAGGCATTTAATAAATGCTCATTGATCCACTGGAAGTAGAACTCGTCTTCTGTACTCCAAACTTTCCATTTTTCCAACTTGGTCATTTTTAATGAAGGTTCAGCTGTCCTTCCAGGCTCCAATATTCATGATCTGGGGACCATCCTGTCATGTGACAGAGCTAGTCAATTGCCAACTCTTGTCATTTCTACTTCCAAAATGGGAGCCTCTGGCACTCTGTAGTCACACAGCTTCCCCCTTAGTTCTGGCTGCCATGACCTCTTGCCTGGATCATCTCCATGGCCCCCATCAGTCTCTTTGTCCTGCTTTTCCCAGTGGCTACACATGGCTTACACACAGATCTGACCAGGGCACCAGCTTCTCAGACTGCTCCAGTGGTTCCCAGTCACCTCTGGATAGAATAGAAATGCCTCTGATTTTTGCACCCCTTTACAACCTGGTCCCAAACTAGCTTCCTGGCCCCATTATACCTGACTCCCCACCTTTTACTCCACAGTTCAGTCAAACTGACCATCTCCCTGTTCCTCACTCAGGGTTCTCCATCACCCTCCTTGGCTCAGCTGTTCCCACTGTGCAGGAAACACTCCATCCTCACCTGCACCTTGTGAAATGCTTCTCTTCCTTTGACATACCTGAAGTACCACTCTCTCCAAGAAGCCCTTCCAGATCCCTCCATGCCCGTGCCCACCCTCTCAAGCTCTCTTGTATTCAGTGAACTACTTTATCCTGCTGTTGGTCATGATGGCTTCCATGTCTGGAACCTATTCATTCTGTTTGGGAAGCTCCCCTGTGGGCACAGTGCTGTGCAAAGGATGTGGGACTTTAGAGGAGCAGAGAGAAGACCCGATCCCTGCCTTAGAGGGTCTTGGAGGCCCTTTTTTGATGTAGGGTAAATCTGATAGTACTACTAGATCTTTCTAAGGTAGGGGTGGGGAACCTGCAACCTTAAGGACCCATGGCCCTCTAGCTCCTTTCCACCTAGTCCAACTTTTACAGAACAAATCCTTTGATGAAGGGGATTTGTTCTGTGAAGTTTGGGGTCAGTGAGAGGGCCACACCCAAGGACCTAGAGGGTCACATGTGTCCTCAAGTTTCCCTGCCCTGTATCTAAGTGGTCACAGCATCATTGCAACTTAGAATAAGCAAGATATTTTTTGTGGGATAAATTGAATCTGAGATGGCTTTAGGAAAGAGGGGCGGGTCGCTTATTCCTTTCAATAGTAGTGGTTTATCTTCCATGTGTGTGTTGTCTGCACAGGTATTGTACCAAAAGTGACATCAAGTGAGACCATTAATTATTTTAAGTGGAGTTTAATAAGCCAGTGACTGCAAAGGGTGAACACACTCAAATCAAGCAGCCCCGAGATGCATATGCTCAGGGCTTATATAGACAAAAGCTACCACATAACTATTACCAAAGGGAAACCACAACTTGACAGTTATTATGGGCAAGTGGGAAAGTACAGAAGCCAAAAGGGAGCAATCAGTTCATTGCCCAGTGATTGTTGCCCAGTGATCAGTTTGTTGCCCAACTGGAAAGTTCCCAAGTCTATTTTGAGAACTAAAACAAAAAGGGGGGCTATGGGCTCCAGGTGACAGGTTTGGGCAGGTTTACTTGGCAGGTTTGTTGCCTAGGCGAGCTTTGTTGGGTTTGGGTAGGTCTCCCAGTTAAATTTACCCATAATGGGGAGAGATGGGGGATGTTCGCACAATGGAGGTTACAACACAGGTACATGTATGTGCATGTGTATATGTGCATACATATATATATATATATATACATGTATGTACACGAGTCCTCTGTGAAGTTTTTTTTTTTTTAACTCAGTGGTTATTCTGCATCAGAGCTTTCAGTAGGTGCCCTTCCCCAGGAAGAATCCAAGACTGCTGATGGTAAGAAATGGCTTCCAGAATGATTCCTGTGCTAACTCTACTTCTTCATGAGCTGGTAACCTTGATGCTTTTCCCATCGTGGACTTTTCCATCAATCTTAGTTATAGACAAGCAAAGATAATTGTACAGAATTCTATCCATTATGAGCCAGCCTTTAAGTACTTTGCTTTTCAAAGAGGGGGATGTTCCTTATTTTACAAAATGGAATCCAGAAGGCTATTACACACCAGTGAGCCACTCTTTCATACCAAAGGAATCTGTCAAATTATTTTCCTTTTCCTAGTTTGGAGTAAGATTGATTTTCTATTGTAATAAAATAGAAAACTTAATTTTAAGGTTCTCTGATCACATGTTATCCTTAAGAGGAACTGAACAAGGTGTGTCTGCCAGAGCACAGATCGGTCAAATTTAGACTCTTACTCTAAAGATGCAAGAAAAGCTGCTCTTCCCTGTTCTGGGAATCTGCAAAGAAATCACCAAAGGCTGAAACCCCACTTGTGCTTCCCAAGTGGCTTTCTTGAGCATCATTGGTCATTCAGTAATAACAGTTTACATTTACATGAAATTTCTCGGGTTGCATAAAACAACATGCATGATCTGCAGACTGAGAAAAATTTGATAAAATCAGTCTATTTCCAATCACAAGCTTGGCACAACAGAGTGAGCGTCTTGAGGGTCTCCACAGTTGTTCCTCCTCACTCCCACCCTCCAGTCAAAGTTGGGATCATCTTTGAAGAGGATATCGTATACAGAACTGAAGGGTTCTGTAATGAATTTGTGTGGCCTTACCTAACTTCCATGTGGAGAAGAAGCAAGACAATAGCAAACCAATGTTCTCAAGGGCAGAGTGAACCACAAAGAGACATGTCAGAAGAGAACGCTTCTAGACATCTCAACCACAGGAAAAAGGATTTCTCTGTCTTCTGCCTTTCGAAAGATGCACGTACTTGAAAAGTGAAGCGCATGGAAGAGAACAGGTTCTGAAGGCAACACGGACAAGCTGGGCACATTGGAAAGTCGGGTGGGGAGTTCGTTTTATGCCTTTTTTTTCAAGTCCACATTGTGGAACGGAGATTCTGATAAAATACTCGTTTGCACTTGACTGTGTCTGGAAATGTTCCTTTTTGATGTGTAGGCTCAGAATTTTTTAAAAGAAAAGCCCACATGCTAAATGGTAGAGACAGGCTGTTGTGCCTTTTAAGGGTGAGCTTTCTCTTGCTGCTGTCACTTGTTTTGAGAAGGGGGATTTGATGCAGTTTGTTTTTCTTGCCCCGCAGCTGCATCTGGTTTTGTGAAAATGATTTCTTTGATGTCTTTCTTCTCTCTGTCAGACTCAGAGGGGAGTGGAGATGGCTTTCTGCTCTGAACCTCAGTGTACCCACACTCAAGCGCAGGTGGTCTGGAAGTCCTGCCCTCTCTGCCCCACTCCATATCCCCAACACCGCTAGTTCTTCCCGCATCTTTCATCTCTCACCACAGCATGTGTGTGCCTGGTATGCACCTTCCTTCTCATTCCTGCCTCTTGGTGTCTCTGCTTCTCTTCCAGGCATGGCTCAGATGCCGTCTCCTGGATGAGGCCATTCACAATTCCCCATGGCCCCCCAAAATACTTATTAACATATTTTTATTTCCTGATAAGTGTGTGTCTCCCCCATGGAATGTAAGCTTCCTGAGGGTATCCCTACTGCCAAGCACAGAACTTGGCTTGCAGTGGTGCTCACTAAATGCTTGTATTGATCCCAAGATATTCTTTTGGTGTGAAAAGATGGCTCCTGGGGACCCTGTAGGACTTTGAGAACTTCAGCCTTCACCTTGTCTCAAACACTCTAAACCTCTGGGCATGTTCTTCTATCCCCTCTCACGGCCCCTCATCCTGTTCACACGCCTGGTGTGCACATACCTTCTCTCTTCGACTGAAACTGGTGTGACTTGTGCTTAGATGGTTTTAAAGCTAAATTCCTAATATAAAGTCGCTCTCTGAGCTTCTGCTCATTTTGATGAGCCACGATTTGCACGTTTACCTGTAAGCTTAAATTTCCATGATGGAATTGTTGGTCATTTTCATCCTCTGCTTAATAAATTTACACTTCTGATTTCAAAGAAATTCTGTGAGTGTCAATGATGGGGCACCATCAGCTGACACAATGCTAGGGCACCATCAGCTGATACAATGCTGGGGCACCATCAGCTGACACAATGCTTGGGTACCATTGACTGAGACATGCAGTAGCCACAACCAAGAGACCCAAAGTTAACTAGACTTGTGGAATATGGGTAGAAGAAGAGTATGTGTGTTTATAGGGGGAGTACTGCTAACACCAGACCAAGTGTTCTAGGAAAATCTGTGGAGGAAGAGAACCACTCTCAACTGGAAAGACTCTAAAGAAAAGCTCTTAGCCTAAGGTGGCTAGAATGTGGCCTCCATAAAGAGCAATGCTGTGAAATATGCCACCAAACTCCAAGATTCAGAACTTCTGGAAATATGTAGACTTTTCTAAGAAGAATTTGTGGGTTTTTCCTAGCGGTTAGGATGGAATTTATTAAAAATTATCATTTGAACTGTTAAAAAAATTGAAACTGGCCTCATTCTCAATCTTTCTTAATTAGTGAGATATATTTGGTATAATAGGCTATTGGGAACACATGATGAAAGAGACAGTTAGTGAACATTCAGAAGAGGAAGCAGCTATCACAGCAGTCAACACGGCTTCAGCAAAAACAGGGCGTGGTAGGCTAACCATATTTCCTTTTTGTTTTTTGACAGGGAAACTAAATTGATGGACCAGGAGACTGAAGCGCGTCCAGATTTTAGGTCAGCATTTGTTAGAATGTCCCGTTATTCTTTTGGGAATGTTGGAGAGATGTGTCCTTCTATGATAGTACAATTTTTAAAATTTAGTGTTACTCAAAAGTCTAGATTCCAAGAGAAGTTATTAAAGAGTGAAAACCTGGATAGAGGGCTCCAATGGAGTGCCCCATATATGGGCTGGGTCTTGTGCTGCTTAACATTTTTTCAGTGATTTGGATAAAGGGATGAGTGGCATGTTCATCACATTTGCAGATGGCACAGAGCTGGGCAGGAAACTCCCCTCATTGGACCATTGAGTCAGGATCCCAAAAGGCTTTGACAGGCTACAGTATTGGACTGAATCTAATAGAATGGGATTCAGAAGAGATAAATGGAAAGTCATCAGCCCCCCAAAAGCAACTGCTCATTTATAAGATGGTGGACACATGATCACACAGTAAGGTTTTGCATTTGTTGGTTTTTTTTTAAACTGGAGTTTTTAGTGAATTTGAGAATAAGTTTGTGTGCATGAGTTAGCTGGGTGACATGTCAGCCAAGCAGCTCCTATGATCTTGGGCTGCATTAAGAGGGGGCAGAGCTCCCAGAAAGTGGGAGGTGAGAGTTTCCTTGTCCTCTGCCCTGGTCAGAGTGTTGTGTCCAGTTCTGGGTGCTGTGGTCCAGGAAGGACATTGAGACCTGAAGATATCCAGTGAAAGGCAATCACAATGGTGAAAGGTCTTCATGTGAGGAAACTGGAGAGTTGTGGCAGCTGTCTTCATGGGTCTGAAGGGCTGTCATTGGGCACAGGGCTTCACCTGTTCTGTTTGGTTCATGAAGCTGGGGAGCAGGGAGGGAGAGCTCAGGCACACACATTTACATGTGTGCTGCTTCAGACCACATATGTCTGCTCTGTCCGCAGCTGTTTGCACTTTTCAGTTGATCTATTGACAAGCATTTACAGGTCAGACACAGTACTAGGCACTGGGTACAAAATAGACATGAAACAGTCCCTGCCCTGAAGGTGCTAACATGCTATGAGGGGGTGCACATGTACACAGAGAGGTGCACACAGTGAGGCAGCACAAGGTGATGGGTGTATGGGGGGTGTTGGGAAAGACCGCGTGAGAAGGGAGATGACAGAGGGGCAACAGAAGCTCTGCTCTGGCAGGTGAGGGGGGCGGCGGGCCAGACTCACCGGTCACCAGTCACCCCATGCCTCCTGCTTCCTGGCCCTCTTAATATCAATGATTTGAAGGTGCCTGAACAAAGTTCCTATTCCCGCACACTCTTCCCCCTCCTGATCATGGGTAATTCTTACAAATGTACGAGAGGCATCCATAGAGCACCGGCCCTGGAGCTGGGAAGACCCGAGTTCAAATCTGGCCTCGGGTACTTGACTCTGACTAGCTGTGTGACCCTGGGCAAGTCACTTAACCCTTGCCCACCCCCCAAAATGCATGACAGGCACGTTGGAGGATAACTGGACTGGGAGAAAAAGATGGCGGATGTTGACATGAGACAGTCACCAACAGTCACCACTTTGAAGGAACTTCTTCTGGTGTTAGCCAGCAAGCATTAAGTACCTACTGTATGCCAGACACTGGGAAAAGAAAGGTAAAGTCATTGTCCCTGACCCTGATCTTGTGTTCTGATGGGAGATGACTGTCTGCCTCACACACGTGTGTATGTACACAGACAGTTCAAAGGGAAGGTGGAAGGGAGGTGTTAGCTGAGTGTGTGTATGTGTGAGTGTGTGTGTGTGTGAGTGTGTGTGAGAGTGTGTGTGAGTGTGTGTGAG
Organism: Pseudochirops corinnae; assembly: GCA_028646515.1. NCBI lineage: Eukaryota > Metazoa > Chordata > Mammalia > Diprotodontia > Pseudocheiridae > Pseudochirops > Pseudochirops corinnae. Next base: position 362,338,084 of record CM053586.1, read on the forward strand.
TGTGTATGAATGTGTGAGTGTGTGAGAGTGTGTGTGAGAGAGAGTGTGTGTGTGTGAGTGGATGTGTATGTGAGAATGTGTGAGTATATGTGTGTGAGAGTGTGAGTATATGTGTATGAGAGAGAATATATATGTGTGTGAGAGAGAGTGTGTATGTGTGTATGAGTGTGTGTGTGTGAGAGTATGTGTGTGAGTGTATGTGTATGTGAGAATGTGTGAGTATATGTGTGTGAGTGTATGTGTGTGAGAGAGAGAGAATGTGAGTATGTGCATGTGAGAGTGTGTGAACGTATGTGTGTGAGAGAATGTGTATGTGTGTAAGAGTGTGTATGTGTGTGAGAATGTGTATGTGTGTGTGAGAGTGTGTGTGTGAGTGTATGTATGTGAGAGAATGTGTATGTGTGTGTGAGAGTGTGTGTGAGAGTGTGTGTGTGTGAGTGTGTATGTGAGAGAATGTGTATGTGAGTGTATGTGTGTGTGTGAGTGTGTGTGAATGTGTGTGAGAGTGTGTATGAGTGTATGAGTGTATGTGTGTGTGAGTGTGTGTGAGAGTGTGTGAGTATTTGTGTGTGTGAGTGTGTGTGTGAGAGAATTGTGTGTGAGTGTGTGTGAATGTGTGTGAGAGAATGTGTGTATGAGTGTGTGAGTGTATGTGTGTGTGAGAGAGAATGTGTGTGTGTGTGTGTGAGAGAGAGAGAGAGAGAGAGAGAGAGAGAGAGAGAGTGTGTGTGTGTGTGTGTGTGTGTGTGTGTGTGTGTGTGTGTGTGTGTGTGTAGGGAGCCGGGCATGGCTTCTCCTCTGGGAAAGATGGGATTTCGTGTAGATGGGCTCCCAGTAAGGAGACCAGAGACTCCAGGAGCCACCTTGGGCAGCAGACACTCTCCTTATCAGGGAGGGAGGGATGGCATTCAAGGCCCACACCAGTTTAGAACTTAAGATTGTTTACAGAACCACAGGGGGGAGGAGGAGGAGGAGGGAGGAGGAGGAGGAAGAGGAGAAGGAGGGCGGGGGAGGAGGATGGGCAGCGTCTCTTCACAGAAACAATGAAAGGGGAAAAACCAACAACAACCCACAGCCCAGAAAGCTTAATGAGAGATTTGATTAAGCAGGATCCTCCCAAGCACCTGACTGACGCAGACTGAGGACCATGGTCTGTGGAGAGTCCTGCGCTGAAGGCTTTTCTCTGTCAGTCCCAGTCAGACCTCTGGACTCTCTCTTCCCAGCCTCCGCTGCCTGAGATGGTGTCATGGTAATGGGATTTGAAGATCTTCCATGCCCCTAGTGTTGGCAGGCTAGCGGGTGCTTGGCACTTGGTTTCAAGCTCATAATTGTGTTAAGTATTAGGACCCAGAGCTTGTGAGTCCCCCAGGGGGATGAACTTGCTGATATGACAGGAGGGTGTCGGGCAGGGAGGAGCCGGAGCTGAGTAAGGGCTGGGCTGGAGCCAACGTGGGGACAGCTGAGCAGCAGCGGGTGGAGGCACAAGTAGCAGCGTTGGTGGCAGTGGAGGTACAGGTGGCAGCAGGGCACAAACTTCTTCTGAGATCCAGCCAGAACTTCTGCTGAGGGCTTCTGCTGAGAACTGCCCACATGGAAACTTCTGGGAGCAGCAGTTTGGAGGCTGAGCAGCTATGTGAGTGAGGAGAGGAGGGTTTTTGCCTGAGGGAGTCTGTTTTGTTTTAAAAGCTTGAGAATGTGGGCATTCAGTACATTAACTATGTGTGCCAACTCAGTGGCTGCTATAGTGACTTTGACTTTTTTGTTGTGGACTCAGCTTTCTGGTATTTGAATAAATGGTTTGGCTCTGCCCCCCATGTGGAGAGCCTGTTACATTTTGTGATTTCACAATTATACCGGCATATTTATAGTCACCCTAGGCATTGTGAATGTTGCATTGTTTTTACAGTGTGAAGGCGTGAATTGGCTTGAGTTGTGTCCCAAAAGAGATCCTGCTGGAGGCCGTAGCTGGAAGCCCCATTATAGGCTGGCTGGTGGGCAGCCAGGAAGTTAGGGCAAGCATTTTGTTCTTGTTTTCTGGTGTGGGGACTCTTGATCTGAAAATTTCCTCCCTTGATGAAGAGCAGAAAACCCCCTCTGCCTGTCCTGTCTGTAAGTCATCTGTAACGTAAAGCCTCAGAGAACTGCCAGAGGGCCCTTAGAGGTTAAGTGACCTCACCAGGGTCACACAGTCAGGATAGGTCAGGAAGAGAACCTGGATTCAGATGGATTCAGGTCTCCCACTCTCTAAGTCTGTCTCTCTGTTACACGTGACATAGCCTTTGCTTCCCCCCCCCCCCGCCTTTTTTTGCCCTAGTTTTTTAAAAAAGTGAGAAAAAAATGGAAAAACAAAGCAGCACTTTTAAATTATTTGTGGTAATTTATTTTAATTTACTTAGAAGCTAAGGAAGATGAGAAAATTTTTTTTAATTTTACAGCTCATAATTGCATGGGAAGCTGAGCTAAGCTTCGAATAGACCCCCCAGCTGCCTGTCAATGAGCCGCACCCACTGCCAGCTGCCACCTGCTCCCTCAGGAAAAGAACTGATGAGAGCTAGGAGCCAGAGGGACCTTGTGGAGGGGGAGCTAGGAAGCACCATAGTGCACAGAGTTCTGGGCCTGGAGTCAGGAGGACCTGAGTTCAAATCTGGCCTCAGATATTCACCAGCTGTGGGACCCTGGGCAAGTCACTTACTCATGATTGCCAAGAGAGAGAGAGAGAGAGAGAGAGAGAGAGAGAGAGAGAGAGAGAGAGAGAGAGAGAAAGGGAGAGAGGGAGAGAGAGAGAGAGAGGAGAAAAGAGACAGAGAGAGAGGGAGAGAGAGAGGGGGAGAGAGAGAGGAGAAAAGAGACAGAGACAGAGAGAGAAAGGCCTCATTTCTCAATATGTAGAGAACTGAGTCAAACTTAAAAATAGAGAAACAGAGACAGAGAGTAACACAGAGACAGAGACAGAGAGAGAGAAAGAAGAGGAGAGACAGAGAGAGAGGAAGACCACGTTGACCAGGATGCAGGGGCTGAGGAGGTCTTGGCGATGCTCTTTCCTCTTCCCCTCATGCTCCGAAGGACTTAGCTGAACTGATGCAGAGTGAAATGAGCAGAACCCACACACTGTGCGCGGGAGCAGCCACAGTGCACAGGGGAGACCTGTGCGTGACTGAGTTACTCTCAGTAATGCAATGATCCAAGGCCGCCGCAAAGGACCCGTGATGGAGCATGCTGCCCGCTTCCAGGGACAGCACACATGTTGGTTGTGTGCAGAGTGAAGCCGGCAGTTTTCCCCTCTTTTTCTTTCATTTTTTTCTCTTATTCGAGTCTTTTTGTGCAAAATGATTAATATGGAATGTTTTCCATGACTGCATGTGCATAACTTGGGGAGGGAGGAGAGAGGGATAGAATTTGGAACTCAAAACTTTAAATAAAAATGTTTTAAAACTGAAAAAAAAAAACCCATTAGGAAGGAGTCAAGCTGTTGTGAGGCCTGAGCACTAGTCCAGTGAAGAAGCTCTAGCGAGCCGACATTTATGAGTCACTCTTGACTGAGGGCCTTGGAGCAAGGGGTGCTAGGAGGCCATCAGTGACTGGGGGTCCTGAACAAGCCGGCAGCTTGAGGTGAGGCTGACTCAGAAAAAAAGCAGCGTCACGAGCTTCTTCTGAGTCAGGACAATGAACAAGAATCAGGACACACAAGAAAGGAGGCTGAGTGAGAAGAAGAGCATGTCAAAGGTCCAGAAACGGAAATTACTAACCCATATATGCCAGGCAAGATAAGATACGGTTGGAGAGGCCTCGAATGCCAACTTGAGTTTGCGTGGGATTTGTTAGGCAGTAGAGAGGCAAAATTGCAGGAAGGAGGAAGTGGTGTAATGGCTGGAGAACTGGCCTTGAAGCCAGAAAGACCTGGGTTCATGACCTGCCTCTGACTCATAGAGATTTCATGGTGTGGGAAGCTCTAGGACTATGGAGTGTTCCCCACTGTGACTTCCATATTCTCCCTTTGCCACCATTGCCCAGGAAGCTCTCTCCTTTTGGGGGTTCACTTAATCCATATTCGTCATCCCATCAAGATTGGTAACTTTGAGCTCTAGGACATGCCTTCCCTCCTCAACGACTCAAGCTCCTCCAGCCCCTGCCCCTATATCCGCTCCAGCACAGATACTGAGATCCCCTCCAGCCCCCTCAATCCTGCGTTCCTCACCTCACCCATTTCCCACGATCTGCTCCTCTGCCACACCTCAGCTGCACAGAGACAGGGCCATTCCCTCGATGGGGGCCTCCCCCATGGCCATGAGTGTCCAATTCTCTGTTCTCGTGAAGCTCCTGTATCAATTATAATCAGCTGTCCTTCCACCTTTCCCTCGCCTCGTAAACTCAAACCCTGTTCTTCCTCCTCACCTCGACTCCTGCGCTTGAGGTGGAGAAGGAGAGACCTCCATGAAGATGCAACAAGGGTCTGAGAGGGAATGGCCAGGCAGGTGGGGGGCCCAGGAAAGAGCAGGGTCAGGAAAACCCAGTGAGTATCAAGGAGAAGAGGCCAATCCACAGTCAGTCAGTCAGTCAACAAGCCCTGAGTGCTTACAATATACCAGCACTGTGCTAAATCTGATGGAGGAGGAAAGGGAGTCCCTGCCCTCAGGGAGGTTACATTCTAAGGGGCCTGTGCCACAGGCTGCAGAAAAGTCAAGAAGGCTGAGGATTAGTAAGGAACCACTAGCTCTGGCCGTTAAGAGACCGCTGGCAGATTTGGAGAGGACAGTTGAGTTGAGTTACGAGGCCAGAGTCAGCTTCCAGATGGTTTAGAAGAGAGTGAGGGTGGAGTAGGGGGCAGATCTCCCAGAACGAGAGGCGGGAACAAAATAAAAAGATTGGAGTGAAGGACAAAAGATATCCAAATGAAAGCAGCCCTCGGAGAGCGGGAGAGCTCGGGAGGAGAGCGGAGCCTTGTAGAGGTCATGAGAACCAGGTCTCTTGGTCAAGCCTGGGGTTCCACTGGCATGGGGAGCCCTTGGTGTGGATAGGCTGCTTCTGCACAGCCTGACTGCCTCTCAGGGGGGCACCAGAGGCTCAGGGGCAACCCAGATACGCCAGAGGCGGTGCTTGTAATGGTAACAGAATTGGGAGATGCCCCTGTATGGGCTTGGTTTTTGGGTTGAATGTTAAAAGCCAGAGCTTGTGAATCCCACTTGTGGGATGGACTTGTTGACATGGAGAGAGAGGGCTGAACTGGGAGGAGCCGTGAATTGGGAGAGAGGCCCAAGCCTGGAGAAGGCCAGAAGGACTTTGGGAGAGCAGCATCCAGTATTGTGGAGCCTGAGTTGCTGAGAGAAAGACTGCTGAGGGCCCGCTGGAACTGCCACCTGGTACTGCCACCCAGAACTGCCAAGGACTGAGGAGGCACGGCTGTGATGCCGGTATTTTGTCTCTCTGCTTTGATGTGGTTTTGCCAGATTCACCTGATGGTGAAGGACAGTGCTGCTGTTGTAGAGGTCCTGGAACCTGGCTGTTGGTTCAGAAGCCCTGAAGGAGGATTTTCTTGTGGTACCTGCACGGAAATCCTGGAAGGGGCCTTGCTGATGTTTTCAGGGGTTCTGGGACTGTTCTACAGGCTGACAGTGACTTGATCAGGACACTGGCTATGGCTTTGTTGAGCCTTGTCTCCCCGGGAACCGAGATTGCTGAGGGCTTGCCTCGAGTGAAGATGAAAGAAGGCCCTTTCCTTGGGGATTTAATGCTGAGCTTAACCTTGTTAACTTAAGCGTGGATGGCCTTTTGTGCTCTCCTGCCCCTTTTGAGATTCAAAGGTGGGAAGCCTTTGAGTGACTGTCCAAATGAATGTACTTTGTTTATGGTCGGAGACTAATCTCCATTTGAGAATAGACTTTTGACTGACTAAATGAATGTACTGTCTAGGGGTGCAGCAGTACCTGGATTGAACTGAGAACTTACTTGCTAAAGGAACAAGTTACACTATATTTTGACTTTCTCTGTTCTGTGAATGTTTGCTGAATAAATGGGGTTTACTATGCTGGTAATCTGAACCTTGGAAGTTGCCTTTGCTTGGCATTACAGTGCTCGAACCCAGACCCTATAGCTCCTAGGCTACCCGCCTCTCTGCTTCAAAACCAAACCAAGCCAGGTTGCAGCCAGAACCAGCCCCAAAGCTGTGCAATCTTTATTTGCAACCTGGAGCAAAGTGATCAGAACAATTCTCTTCATACCTCATTAGAAGACTCCTGGGGAAACAGCGGCTGCCGCCCAGTCTGCTAGCTCTGTCTAATTCAATGCAGGCTCAATTTTAATTTTATGATGTCACCTTGACTGACCTTGTTTATTCATAATTCTGCTCTTCCTGTATTTTCCCCTGCAAGTAAAAGGCAAGTGGAAAGAGCCCCGCATTTGAAGCCAGAGAATCTAGGTTCACATCCCTGTCCTGCTGTGACTTATAGGAGGCATGACCTTGGAGAAGACCCTTGCCATCTCTGGGCCATCTGTAAAATGAGAAATGTGGCTTTCAGCTCAAAAATCAGAGATCTGTGGTGAAGGCCTCTTCTCTCGGTTTCTTGCTATATTGAGAACATGCCGGTGGTAAGCAGCAGGTAAGAGTTCCTTTGGTGACTTAGAGGAAGAAGTTCCTCAGGAGACACCAGCCTCCAGTGGTTCAGCCCCAGTCAAGTGAACTCACCTCAGACGATTTGCTTTGCGGGTGGGGCTGTCCTTTGGGTGCAGTGAAGACCTCAGGTTTAAAAGTCGCTCTTTAAAAGTGGGTGATTCTGACCTGAAATCCCTTCTCCTGGGTACCCTGAGCTTTGTCTATCCAGTCAGGTGTCTGTACCAAGCCCAGCAGCATTAAGTGAGCCCTGGAGGTGGGGGGGGGGGGCACTGGGCTGCCTGGGGGCGAGCCAAGTGACCCAGGGTGGAAATGGCAAGGGCCAGCAGTGGGGTTGGGCTTGTGCCTCGCTGGGGCACTTCCAACCTGGGCAATGGAGGGAGAACCAGTCTTAGAATACAGGCTTATGGAGGGCAAGAATATCCCTTTGATGCAAAGGTTTGCCAAAACATCATGATTGTGAGCATGAATTCTTTCTTTCGAAAAATTGCTGATCAAAGAAAGAGATTGACTCACAAAAGCTCCCAGGACGGCTCTCAGACTCGTTAGACCTTATCCCGTAGTCCTCCCCTCAATGCTGACAATTCAGTTCCAAGGAACAAAGATACAGCAAAGAGCTCTGGAAATGACCTGGGCCTTCCAGCTCCTCTTCTGATCCTGAAATACTTTATAGCAGCCGGGTCATGATCATAGCATTGCAGCATTTAGAGGATTTGGATGCCTGGATTACCAAGAGCAAGTCACCGGAGAAAGGATTGCCTCCCCGACTCTGTTCTCAACACTGTGGCAGTGACGGCCACATGGAGAGATTTCAGCAAAATAGAAACTTTACTTGGCACATGGCCACTCCTGGTGCCTCTACATATATGTGTATGTTTGTGTGGGTGTATATATGTACACACATCCACACACTCACACACACACACACACACACTCACACACACACACACACACACACACACACACACTCACACACACATACATACTGAAAAGCCTAGCTGGTGTGATTAACACCAGAATCTGGTGGCAAACCTGCAGCAGACATAAAGAACCCTGCCTGATGACCAATGACAGCTGCAGCACCTTTTCATTCAGTGACCCCACCTTGATCTGGGTCCACAAGGTCGTTTATCTCAGGCAGCAAGAAACCGGGAGATGGGTGAAGATGACGGACGTTCCAAAGGCACCGTGAGGACGTGTGGCTTAGTTGGCTCCTGTGACATCTCTTTTCTGTCCATTTCAGAGAGGGAGAGGGAAAGGGAGACCCCAATCCCAGACCAGGTATCCAGACCAGCTCAGTGACAGGTGGAGGATTTCTGTTGGAGCCAGTCCTTTCAAGGGGGGCCATAGGAGCCAGCTCTGGTTCCCTTAAAAATATGTGTTCAATGTGGAAAACAAAAACCACATGAACCTTGAACTAGGAGCAGCAAATCTCACGCAGAAAAAACAAACATTTCAGTTTCTTAAGGGGACACAGAGTCAATGCCTGCCGGGGAGCTTTCTAAGCAATCTTAACTAAGAGCTGGAGCAGTAGGCAGAGAACTAACCTTGGGGGGGAGGCAGGCCTTGCTCTGGAATCCACAGCCAGGCATCCTTTCCAAGCCCCAGGAAACACTCAAATTACAGATACTGATGGTTCCTTATCAACCGAGACCCACAGGGAAGATTACTTATAATTGGTCAGTCAACAAGCACCAGAGCTTCCCACATGCCAGGCGCGGTGCCAAGCTCTGGGGATGCAGAGAAAGGCAAAGTCTTTGCCCTAAAGAAGCCCACCTTCTGATGGGGAGGGGAGGGGAGAAGTGCAGTATATAAATCATTAGAAACACACATGGTGTGTACAGGACATAAATGGAAGGAAATCTCATCCTTCAGAAGCCATTCATTATTTCCCTGATGACAGAGAAGGATTTTTTTTTAAACTTTTGTTTATTTTTAGTTTACATCATTCATTTTCATGAGATTTTGAGTTACAGATTTTCTGCCTGTCTTCCCCCTACCCACCACACCCAAACAGCCATCCCACTGAATACCCCTCTCCCAATCTGCTCTCTCCTATGTCCTCTCCCATCTCCCCTCTGACTTTCTGTTAGGGCATGATGGATCTC
>CM053586.1:362347295-362380867 GCA_028646515.1 Pseudochirops corinnae
AATGAGAAATTGACGGTGTCCCCGGCTTCCCATGTTTTAATAACTATTGTCAAAAGAAATAATAATCACATTACGACTCGCTTGTCCTTGAAGGGCCTTTCCCCCAAAGACTCACTGTAAATCTAATGTAAAATCTGAAGTATTTGGGGAGAGCAGAGTCCCAGAGATTTTCACATACTTGGTGATAGATGTCAATCAGTGCTAATGACTTTGATCTGTCTGGGCAGGAAGTGGGGGACAAATAGCCATGGCATAAGGGTTTCAGAGGATCACAGCGCTGGGTCTGGCAGGGACTTCTGGGGACACTCGGTCCCTGCTGACTGACTGACTCTCCTCAGGGTTAGCTAGTTTGGTCACAAACATTTATGAAGGGCCTACTGTGTGCCTGGCACTATGTTAGGTGCTGGGGTTACAAAGAAAGGAAAAGACAGTCCCTGACCCCAAGAGCTCCCAGTCTAAAGGAGAAAATAGTACATAAAAATCCAAAGAGAGGTGCACAGTGGGGGTGGTGCACGATGAAGGGCTGCCCTGGGTGCCCTCCCCGAATGGAGCATCTGGGAGCATCTGCCCACTACTGCCCACCACTGTCCATCCACTCACAGCCCTCTCCAGTCAGAGGGAGGGAGACAAGGGCCCTTGGGGCAGGGGGATCTGGGGGGAGTTTTAGGTCTGATTCGATCTTTTAGGAAGGTGAGATATTGAAGGGCATCAAGAGAGAAGATCTGATAATGAAGGACTGGGGGTCTAAGGGAAGTTGGTGGTCTCGCTATCTTGGGACAGTGGTAGTTGTAGAAGGAATGAACACAATTGTTATTAGGGGCTTCCTGGGGACATGTGGTTTCCATGAGCTGCAAAGTCAGCCTGGGCAAGGACTGGGAGAGACCTTCTTCTTCCCCTCAGACGATGCCCCCCTTCCTCTTCCTTGACACCCCCAAACTCATTCTGATCTTGCTTCTGCCTTTCCTTCGGTCTTCCACCTACTATCTCTTCCCACCTCCCCTTCTTCTCTTGCCTTGGGAACCTTCCACTCTCTTGCATTAATTGAAACCTCTTCCTTCTGTGGTCATAGCTTATAGCTCAAATCAAAGGGGGGAGGACCAAACAACACAATCTTGTTTTCAGCAGCAAAACAGAACAGACACACTTGTTAACTCCTCTCTGCACCTCAGTCTCGCTAAGTGGCATTTCTGGTAAGAGACCAGGGCCATGATGGGCATTCTAAGGAATTTTTACACCCAGCTCCAAGATGAAGCAAATTCAAAGACTCTTCGGTTGGTCAGAAGAAAAGTAATTCAAAATGTGAGTTGAATGGGTTTTTTCTTTTTTTTCTTTTTTTTTTTTTTTTTTTTTGTTCACTTGCACTTGTCTTGCTTCCTGGTGCATAGAAGATGTCTAATTAATCAAGGCTTGATGATTTAGCTTGACGTGGTTATGAGAATACAGTGTCTGCTAGTCAGATCTGGGATCTAAAGGAACAGAGATATGACTGTACCATCCTGAGTTAACTGGGGGCTTTATTGATTAATGTATGAATATTGCCTGACTAATACACAAGCATGAGGTCATAGCCCTTCCTGTGTGAAGGCTGCAAGGGGACACACATTCTTTGGTTGGTGGGTCCCCTCCTCTTTCTGGCCCCACTCCTGCTAGGTAGTCTACACCATCTGGACAGTAGTAGCTCCACTCCCAGCCATCCCTCCAGATGCGAGGGGCTTGGCAGTTTGCTGCTAAGGTAGACAAGGAAAGTCTATGTTCCATTATAAGGGGAGCAAACCCCAAATCCCTTCCACTGATCCAGCCATGAGTAAGTCGGAGGTTCAGGGAAGAAATGGATGTTGATCCATCTGCCAGTCAGTCAGCAGCCACTCCAGCATTCTCTTTCTGGATATTACTCCCTCTCCCCAGTTAAAAGGACTGATTCTGAGCAGCTCCCATTTTGGGGGCTCGGGGGAGAGCTAGGTGTTGGTCTAACCTGTTACTGGAGGGAACAGGAAGTCAAACTCAGGAATTTCTCTTGGGGTCTTTGACTTTCCCTTTGAATTTAGTGAAAATGGGAAACGTCATCATTTGTTCACCATTTAGGGTTTTGGAGCCGCTGGGTGAATTTGAATAGAGTCCCTCTCTCTTGGCCTCTCTGTTCTCCCACTGTTGAGTTCATCAGCAGGTCAGATACTGATAAAATGGTGAGCTCCCCCAACTCTTTCTGAAATGATGCCTCTCTGGAAATGGAAAAGAAAGTAGATTAGGAACTTGTCTGGAAGCCCATAGTGAAACATGGTCTGTGTCAGACTTGATATAAGCACAATTGTCTTTGCAAGCCTCCCTGGCCATTTAGCGTGGCTGACATATTGTGCTCATGGCTTCCTGCTTTACAACGTCAGGGAGAGGAGGCTGGCAGCTTTGTGCCAGGGACAGAGCTCATGAGCAGGGTGTCCACTGTCTGCCCCTGCGAGGGTCAGCTTTCCACTCGGCCACACAGAAAATGAGGTGGTCAGAAATTTCTGTTACCAACAGCACAAAGCCCTTCCTGTCCTTATTTCATTTCTTCTGGGCTCAAGGGTACTAAGGTCGTCTTCACACCTGCCAGCAGCTGGTTGTGGCAACAGCTCTGCTCACCAACCAGCACGTATTCATTAAGCACCTACTGTATGCTTACATGTGTACAAAGCCCCATAGCCCTGCTGGTATCTGTTTCCTCTTGGGCAAATGTGGGATCTTCCCAACATCCCAACCCAAAGCATCAAACACATGAAAGTGCAATTGAAAAATGTTTAATTGTGTGAGATGGAGTTGGTAGTGCTTGTATTACCCATCTCCAGACTGCCGGGAGGAAGGGTCTTTTCCAACAGACAGTGCTGTGTGAAGACAGGCTGTTGGGAGAGCAGCTCAGTGGCTTAGTGAATAGGGGCTGAGGCTTGGGGTCAGAAAGGCTGGAGCTCAGACCTCACCTCTTAGCATTTACTGGTTTTGTGACCCTAGACAGGTGACTTAACCTCTGCTCCTCAGTTTCCACAGGTGGGTTGCATCTGCGCCCCAGCATCCGTTGTCATCCCCCTCCCCCCAAAGCTGGTGTGCCCAGTAACCTTTGGCTGTTAAGAAAGGTGGGATCTCCAAAGAGCAGAGTGGTGGGGATTGGCCCAGGATTTTACCTTTAGAGAAGGGAGAGAGGCAGGGGAGGTCAGAGGGCTGTTGCTGCAGTCCCAGCAGCTTTTCCATGAGGAGGCTGGAGGCATGGCCAGGGCAAAGCAGACAGCATCTGAACTCAGATAATCAGTGGCTGCTCAAGTCCACAAGTGACCGATTGGACAGGGACCCTTCAGAAGGTTGTAAGTGAGATGGAATTGGGAGTCTGCTGGTTAACTACCACTGGCCGCTTTGAATTGAAGCAGGTGGAATGGGAATGCTTGATTTTGAGTCCAGCCCATGGACACACTTGGTGATGACTTGTGGGTGGCATCCCATAAGGACCAGGGGCATGGTTTTATTTCTCTTCTGTTGTTATGAGTCAAGTCTGGTCTATGGTGGAATGATGCTTATGTGGTGGACTCTGATGCCACCATAGTGTGATGCAATGGGGACACAGCAGTGGACCTCATCCCTCCCCTGACACATGGGACAGAGCCAGGGGACAGAGGGGCCAGCTGGCTCCGGAGCTGGAGAATGGAGGCTCAGGTACCTTGCCAAGGTATCCATCTCCCTGGGCCTCTGTGTCTTCTTCTTTGACATGGCGGGGACTGGGGGGATAACGTGATTTCCTTTTGAACTTTAAATCTGATTCTACAATTCCATGAAGAACACAGAGTTGTGGCATTTCCCCTGAATTGTTGTTGTTTGGGGTTTTCTTGGTAGAGATACTGGGACAGTTTGCAGTTTCCTTCTCCAGTTCATTTTACAGATGAGGAAACGGAGGCAAAGAGTGTGAAGTGACTTACCCTGGGTCACATAGCCAGTAGGTGTCTGAGGCTCGATTTGAACTCATGCAGATCAATCTTCCTGATTCATTCACTGAGCACCCTGTCCTCTGCCGGACTCTAGCTGCCCCACTAGAAAGAAAAGCATTGTACAGCAATACACCCCAGACCCTCTTTTGACCTTGGGCTTTGAGAAGGGCCAAACTTGTCCTGGAGCTGATTGGGGCTTACCTTCTCCCCGCCTCCCCCCCCCTCCCACCTCAGCTTCATTGCAGCCTGCGGGCCAGAGAACAAGGTTGACTAGGGTTTAGTCGATTGAGTTGTAGCTGTCTGAGGATCAGACAGATATTGATTCCCGTTGAGTTCTGTGTCTTGGATTCTCATCTAATCAAAGCACATTGTCTTCACAATGGGAAATTGCTCAGAAGAAATCACGCTCTTTGGCTTTGGGGCAAAACACATTTAGAAAATGAAGCTTAAAGTGTATGTATGTGAGGGAGATGTGGCAGAGTCCAGATATTGGGTAAGAGGGACTCATTTCTGCCCATTTTCACAGGGACTGAGGAGAATGCTACCAATAGTTTCCACCAACACTTCAGAGATGGGAGATTTCATTCTTTGTGAGCCCCTTATCACCAGTGAAGACCACCACCCCTCTTTGACCTTCATGACGGTCATTAAGAATTGCTAACCTGGTGATGAACTTTATTTTAATTTAACCATACTGGTCCCAGGATGATGAACATACAGTCTGTCGTGGCTCTACTTCTCCAATCCAACCCAATCCAATTCACTAAGCATTTATTTAGTGCCTGCTGTGTGCGTATCTAATCTTTCTTCCACATGACAGCCCTTCAAATACTGAGTACTGAAGCCGGCTTCCCTGCTCCCCCAACCCACCCCAAAGCAAGATCCAATGAGCATTCATCGTGTCTGCTGTGTGCACATCCCTGTGGGGCACACAGTGTACACGGTCTCTGCCCTGTAAGGCACTTACATTCCAGTGGGGTAGGGGCTGAATACAGTCTTAGCACCCATAACAATACCTATTGAAAGTTTGAAGAGGAGCGGGGACAAAGTCCCAGAAGCGCAAGGGATCAGGAAAGGCTGAAGGAGGAGACCCAGGAGCTGAACCTTGAATGAAGCGATGGACAATCTAGCCTTTGTCCACAGCCGGGGGAGCCCAGGCTACCCCCCACCTACTCCAAGCGAGTGGGCAGGGAAGTTAAAGAAATTCATTACGTGAGGCAGGAGTGTCGCATCGTGTGATGAGCGCTGGCTCGGCCTTCGCACATATGGATTCACGGAATCCTACTTAGAACCCGGAAGGGCCATTGCTGCAGTCCAGTCCAGTCCAAGCCAGACCAGAAAGGAGTCCTGGCTATAAATGCTAGGCAAGGGGCGGTCCGGCTCTGAGTGAAGACCCCGCCCACCAGCTGGGGAGGCGGCCCCTCCCTTTTGATAGGCCTAATTACATTCAACGACATTCCCTAGTGAGCCAAGCTGTGGTCTTTGCCGGCTCTCACCCCTTGTTCCCTCCCCTGTCCTCTGGTGCCAAGTGGAACGAGAAGCAGGCAGTCTTCATTATGTCTGTGTGAGCTTCTGGAGACAGTCTCAGTTCCTTCAAGTCGACTTCAGGGGAAACAGCCAGGCTGCCGGTGGCTGGGTGCCCTCCAATCCAACGTCCTCACCGTACCCCCGATGTACTGGCCTGGACAGAGCCCAGAGGGACAGTCAGCTCCTTTTTCCAAGCTTGGAGGGACCCTCTCTTGATTCGGCCCAAAAGCTTTGAAGGCCTCTCTGTTGTCATTCACAAAAATGTCCAGCTCTATTTCTCACACACTGATGCATAGCTGGGCCCCTCACCCCATCCTGAACCTGAGTAATTTATTTTTGGGACCAAGTCTACAACCTCCCATCCATCCCCATAGAGTTCCATCTTATCCGATTCTGCCCAAATGCTCAAGCTTGGAGAGAGCCAAGTGACTTCTGGTCTCTAGCAAGGTCACTGCTTCTGCCGCCACCTCATTGGCAGATTCAATGGGCATCCACCAAGTCATTAGTAAGAACATTTAGCAGCACAGGGTCCTACAACAACCTGATGTAGACTTCTGCCAGGGGGCCATCCCTCCAATCTAGCTGTCTCACCAAGTTCAAGTCAACGTAATCACACCATCTCAGTCCCCATCTCTGTCTTCTCTGCAAGCATGGTGAGCTTGGTCACATGGTCCCCTAACTTCTGGATGAGCTAGATGGACAGCAGTTCCATGACCTACCTACCACAGGAGAGGAAAGTCTGGCACTACCCATTCTTGATGAAGTCTGTGGGCCCCCTGACCCCGCTACAGACACCCCTGGCCATTTTCTAGCTGTTTCTGAATTATCCCTTTAGTGTCTGGTCCAGAAATGTCTGAGGGCTCCAAGGTGCATTCACTGACCAATTCTGTCCTCTTCCCCTCCTTGGGCACTATTCCCTAACCTCACAGGACACCCCTTTCTCTACAGGCTTTCAGGGACCCTTGACAGTGACTTTGTAGTCCTACTACTTGGGGAGCCCAGGGCTGGCCTCCATTCAGGACAGCTCTCTGGCCTCCCTTTGGTGCTAATGCATGGAAAACCACCAGGATGTGCACAAAGCATTTCTGAGAAGTGCTGGCTCAGGAGCAACAGTGCTGATTACCAGCAACATGGGCAGTGATGCAGTAGCCCTGGTCCTAGAACAGTCCATCGACCAGTCAGCCACCAAGCGTTTATCAGACCTATGTGTGCCAAACCTGGGACAGAGCTGAGGAATGCAAAGAAGGCCAGAGCAGATCCCCTCATAGGGAGCTCCGTCTCAGAGAGTGGACAGTGTGCAACAGTTGTGGCCACAGTCAGGCAAAACTCTGTAGTGAGAGAGTGGGAACAAGCATTGATGTGGCACTGTGTACCAGGAACAGCACTAAGCCTTACGAATGTGAGCTCATCCAGTTCTTTCAGCACTGTTGTGGGGTGGGTGGGGTGCCATGGGCAGTAGAGGCTGACCTGGCCCAGGGCCGGCCATTCAGTCAGCCCCTTGAATGAGACCCGTTGGGTGCAGAGTCAAATGTCACGGAGATCAAAGCCGCCTTGAGGACAATTCCCAGGAAATTCAATCAAGGACATTCCCAAGGTATTCAAGACTGATCCAGAATAGAATGCTGAAACAGCTTAGGGGGTCTTTTTAGTGCGTCTTCTTTTCATCTGTTTTCATTGATTTCTCTGTTTTCAGACAGGACCTCAGTTTGAATCTTTTCTCTGCTTTTTAATCCACCTGTGTGGATTTGGGCAGACCACTCATCTCGAGGGCACTCGGTTTTGTCACCTGCAAAATGGGGTTAATTATACTGGCTTCATTTTACAGGACGGAGATAAAGATGCATTTGCTTTGTACACCAGTATCTAGGTTTCTCCCCTCATCGACCATTCTAGGATTTTACATTCCCAATGCTTCTCTCTCCCCCTCCCTGCTGAGAAACCCAGAAGTATATGATTAGCCCTGGCTTATTTCCCAACTCGCTTTAGTCTCTAGTGGGGTTTTCCCCCCACAGTGAATGTGACCTCTTTTTCCAATCAGCTGTTTGAATGATCTAGGCCATAGGGAATGAGCAAGGCTTATGAAAGCATTTCAGAGGGGAAGAAGATTGAGGAGAAAGAGGAGCTGTTTCTGAGATGAGAAGATGACATTCACAGTATTTCTAAAATGGTGGAGATTTTAAAAATTTGTCTCGTCTAAGAGAAGAAGAAGAAAGTCAAACCAAGACCTCATCAGACTCATCAGGAAATCAGAGTTTGCAGAAGAGCCCATGGAACCACCAAACTTCCTGAGCCTTGGCCTTATTCCTGATTCATGGAAAGGCCAGGAATTGGGGGATAAAAAGCCCATGCTTGTTGAGCTGACTTTCAAAATAGTAGGAATTCTCTGATCTGTCACAGTCACAAAACTTAGGGAGGCTCCAGGCAGAGGCCAGGGGAGGGCCAGGTTTTGGGAAGCAGTGAATTTGGATCCTCCCCCAACCCCCTGAGATTCCACTCCTGATCAATTGTCCTTAGACTCATTGGCTTCCCAGGGGCAGTCAGTCAGTCAAGAGTCAACAAGCATTGCTTAAGTGCCTACTGTATGCCAGGCACTGAGCTAAGTGCTAGAAATGTAAGGAGAGCTAAAAACAGTCTGTAAAATCAAGCAGAGCAGCTCTCCAGAGGACTGCTGCTGTGAATAGCTTTAAAGTTCTGATCACATAGTATAGTGAACTCTCTATTTATTTATCAGTACACTAAAGCAAAACATTCACAGAAACCAAAGTACAGCATTCACAATGATACAACATAACAACTCATCACTAAAGTGGCCACATAGTTTTAAACAAGAGAGATCATTCAGTAAGCCCTTGACTCAATCATCCTTAAGGAGTACAAGGTACAGAGTACAAAGTTCTCCCACCCCTAGACCACAATAAATCATAATATTCTCGGTCAACACTAAGTACCCAAGGAGAGATCTTTTCATCTTGACTAGAGGCTGGCTCTCAGATTCCATGGTTCCTCTTCCATGGGTCCAGCTCCTCCCTGAATGTACCCAACTGTCACCTGGATTCACAGGCAGGCAGCTCTCAGCTCCTCCTCCAGTTCCTTGCCCAGGAGGAAGCTCACAGTGTCCAGTCCACCTCAAGTCCTTTGAAATTTCTGTTTCTGGGAAGACAAAGCTTAACAGCCAAAACGACATTCACACAAATTGCCAGCACCATTGTCAATTCTCTATCCTCCTGTGAAATTAACACAGACCCACGAACAAGGTCTGACAACTCAACACAAATCATCAGTACGGTCCCAGGACCTCCAAAACCCTCCTCCAGGACTTCTGTAAACAGATAAGAAAATCCTCTTTCAGGGCTTCCAGTAAGGTCCCAGGGCTTCTGTACAAAGTATCACAAACACAAATCAACACAGACAGAACAGACAGAGTGCCAGCCATCATGAGTGTTCCCTTCTCAGTTCTGCTCTCTCTCAGCTTGTGCCACCCACTTCTTATGTCCTTCTTGTTCCTGTCTTTGGCAAGTCCCTCCCACTGTGGGTTTCACAAGTTCTGTTTCTTAACAAAGACTTGATAGAATCACAGGCAAGGCTCAGCTGAAACAAGGTGCTAAGTACTTGTGTACTCACCATTACACAGTCCCCATTCTCAGTGAGCTCACTCATCTAAAGGCAGACAGTGTGCAAACAGTCATGTACAAACAAAATATATTCAGAATAAATTGGAGAGACCCCCAGAGAAGACATTAACAGAAAGATTTCCTGTAGAAGGGGAGATTTCAGCTGAGACTTGAAGGAAAGAAGAGAAGCCAGGAAGTGGAGGTGAGGAGAGAGAGCATTCCAGGCATGGGGCTGGCCAGAGAGGATGTCCAGATCAGGAGGGATGAAGGGTCTTAGTGATGGAACAGCCTGGAGACCAGGGTTGCTGGGCTATAGAATGCATGGTGGGGGGAGGAGGGAAGGTTGATGGTAAAAGTATGAGAAGATTGGAAAGGTGTAAACTAGGGAAGGGGAGAGTGGGTGCAAATGGCAGCTGATCAGTTAGTTGATAAGTATTTATTAAATTCCTACTGTGTGCCTGGAGCTATGCTAAGTGTTGGGGATATGAAAATCTGCAAAAGGCAGTGACTTTCCTCCAGGAGCTCTCAGTCTAGCCAGACATAAGGACAGAACCAGAGGGAATACGTTCCTGACGTGGCTCCAGCCTGTGGGTGGGAAGAACACTGGAGACTGGAGTCAGAAGATCTCCTGTTTGGGTCTCGTCTGCTACTTACACCCCTGAGAATTCGGTAAGCCACTTATTTTTTCACCTGCAAAATGGGGATGATTATATTTGCCTAATAAATGCTTAGTGATTGATTATCTACCCTGCAGGGTTGTTACAAGGAAGAGAGGCTTGTAAAAGGTAAACCACTATATAAATTATGCATTCTGTAATAAACAATTTACAGTAATCTCAAATCTCTCACACTGATTTTTCCCTAGTGTTAATTAACAAGCCGAGCAGATCTTCTTATCCCAGTGTCTCCAGAAGTGCCCTGCTCCCGGGAAGCCTGCTTTCTTATTCTCAGGCTTGTTTTTTGGCTCTCTGCTGACCAATAGAGCGTAGCTTGTGGAATGCAAGCTTCCTGAGAGCAGGGACTGCTAGCACAGTGACTTCCCTCCCCCCACTTTTGGGGTGCATGGACTTTCCATGAGGAAGCTCCTCCCCCCAATGTGAGTTGCAGCTGACCGTGTTCCAGAGCTGCCTGGGTAATCAGACACAAAGTGACCCACTCAGTGTCCCTCAGTTGGTGTCTGGGAGAAGTCACCTCTCCAGACTTGGATTCCTGATGGAATTACACCCTCTGAAGGAATTGAAAAACCTTGACATATCGCCTTTAAAGACTGCAGAGTACTTTCTCCCTCACAACCACTGTCTCAGGCTATTTTTCCACATGGGTGGGATTAATCAAATCCCTCTTACCCTGGCTGTGATTCCAGCAGCTTCGAAAGCATGTAGACCCTGGTGGGGAGTGGTGAGGGGTCCCTTGAGTCACTCTGATCATGGGCTAACAGGGGCATCTCAGAGATAGAGGAGAAGCCAGAGGTCATCTGGTCCAGGCCTGGCATTTGTCAATCAGGTTCAGAACCACACAAGGAGTAAGTGGGCAGAGATGGGGCTCCATCAAACCCAGAAATTCTGACCCCAAACCCATCAGACTGCCAGGAGGTCAGAGTCCAGAGCCCTCCCTTTGGCGAGCCTGTGGAGGATCCCGAGGATGACCTTACTCTTGGCTACAAGGAGCTTACAGTCTAGCTGGGGAAGAAGAAGAGAAGCTCCAGAAATGACTGGATTATAAAAAGAGAAGATTTCAGGGCATATTTTTAAAAGGAAAGAAAAGTACCGTATCAAAGCTATTGGAGAACAAGGGAGCGTGAGACATTTTGGAGAGGCCAGAGGTTCGTTCATCCATTCACTCCTTCTCTGATTTAGAGCTGGGAGGGGCCTCAGAGTTCATTTAGTTCATTTGACAAATGAGGAATTAGAGCTCAGAAAAAAAGAAATAATTCTTGGGTCCTCTTTGCCCCTGAGAGATAAAATGCTAAGGTGACTTTGCTGACGTGGGGCAGGTGGCTTGGATGGAATTGACCAGAGTAGCCACTGGCTGACATTGATCAAATCCCTACACTGTTGTTTCGAGTGGACAAAGCGTGGGATTTACAGAAGTTTAGAGCTGGAGTCGCTGGGTCTTAGGATCACGGGACCACGGAGCCAGAGAGGATATCAACATTCCTCAAGACCGATGCTCTCCCTCCACAGATGAGGCTCAGAAAGTGACATGCTTTGCTTCTAGTCCCAACTCCACCATTTCCTAGGTGACCTTGGCGAGTGGAGGCCTGGGGTTCCCCTGTTTCCTTATATGTAAGACAGGGTGAGGAAATGGGATGACTTGACCCCCGGGGTCACCATCCACTCCAGATCTGGTGGCCCTGAGGAATCTGTTGCAGCTCACAAGGCAATAAGTAACCAAGCTGAAAGGCAGGTCCAAGCCTTTGACTCTAAGTTCAGCACTCCCATTAGAGACCCACTGACTCATTCAGCCAATCTCCCAGCCCGTCAGTATTTATTAAACACTTACTTTGTTTGGGGTGTGCGCAGAAGCAGCTTGGTCTGGTGGTCAGAGCTGGATTGGAGCCAGGAAGAAAGGTCTGAGTTCATACTTCTGACACTTCCTCCCTGCAAGACCCCGTGAATTTTGTTTAACCTCTAAGTCCCTCAGACAGTTAACCTGAGACTTAGCTAATCGAGTAATAAATACCCATCGGTGGAGGAAGCCTGTGCCCTGGGATTCCCCATGCTGAAGAAATCACAGATCAGTGTTTCCTTGGATATGTGGAGGGAGTTGGTGCTATGGGAACTAGAAAGACAAGACAGGAATAGTCTCTGCCCTCACAGTGCTTACAGTCCGGTGGGAGGGATGAGAGATGCCTACAAAAATCTATAATCAGGGCTGGAACATAGCGAGTGATGTAATGAAGCCAGAATGTAACGAGTGGTGAGAACGAAGACTAAGCCTCGGAGTGAAGTGCCCCCTCGGGGGTGGGATGGGGCGGTGGGGGTGGGAGAATGCCTCATGGACATTGCTACATTTGGGCTGGGTCTGGCCCAGTGGGTCAGGAGCATTTGGGAAGACGAGCATCCTGGGCAAAGTGGGGAGCTGAAGAGCAGCTTTGGAGGGTACCTGGCTGCTGACTGTGGCATCGATACAACAGTCCTTAGGGGAAACAAATCAGCTTTAGTGAAAAGGAGCTTCTCCACCAGGAGAGGTAGAGGCAGGTGAGGTGGGCCCTGGGTGCTGTGATCCCTGGGGTCCTGTCCCAGGCTGGAGCCTTGGGCTGCTGTCCAAAGCAGGTATTGGCTCTTCTGTGTGGACGGGACAGTGATCTCCTTTTCTTCCCATCTTCCCCAAGTCCCTAGTGCAAGATCATGAAGGGCGTGGGGTTAGTCGTTGGGGGTGGGAGGGAATTGAGACTTGGTCCTGGATTGGCGAATGGGCCAAAAAATAATAATATAATATATTATTTATATATTATATAATATTATATATAATAATAAAGTAGCATGAAGATAGTGGCTATTCTGACTCTTTCAGCCAGACTTAAGCTATAAAATTGGGACCCATTATGTTAGACAAAAGGTTGCTGAGTCTGAACCTCCAGCTGCTTTTTCAAGACTAGAGATCTGCTTGCATGTCGGGATGTCACCTAGTGAAGGAGATTGTGTTCTGTCTGTCTTTGGGAGGAGTTTTCTTTTCCCCATATGTTTCTGCATTCTTCTTTCCTTATGGATGTGATTTCTCCCTGGCTGAGACCCCATCCATGTTCAGTGCCGTAGAGATTGATGGCTACAGAGACAGCAGAACATTGAGACAGCTGTATGAAGCAAGAGCTGGCAGCCATATCTGAACTTTCCACTGAGACCAGAAGGAGAGGAAGGGCAGATAGCTCTGGGTACTCAGTCTGTTTTCTTGCTCAGTCATTTGAATACCAATGATGTTGGAATATGCTATGACAATGACCAGCAGTGAAATATGTTGCGATCATTTTGGTTCCACACAATTTATGCGGAGATGCTTTGGCTAAATGGCACAGCCTTATTAAAGCTTCATTTTACGCATCTTGCCGTCTCCTATATCATCTGGCTAAGGGAACAAACCTTTTGGGGGAGTGAGGTGAGAGGGAAGGACTGGGAATCAGGAAATTTTGGTTCTAGTCTTATCCCTGGCATCATATACAAGCTTTGGCATTGTGAGCAAGTGATTGTTTTCTCACATGTAACGCGAGAATATTGCATTAGGTGGCCTCAGAAGTCCCATCCAGCTCTGTGGCATTCATTAGACCAGTTAGACTTTACTGCCAGTACATGTCCCCCTGAAACCTCAGTATGGAACAGGGCCAATGGGGGGGCCAAGAGGCCATCTGGTCTTAGCCCTTCACTTTGACAAATGACGAAACTGAGAGGTTAATTGACATAGGGAGGAGAGCATGATTTCTTTATGCTTTCTCTAAGTTAATGGACACCAGATATTTTAGGGTCTGGGTATAATGCTGTCTACTCCTTTGCATGATTCTCACCAGGGTTACCCCTAGGCAGCCTGCTTTCCCTTCTCTCTTCTAGTAGTTTCCAGCCCTCACCCTCAGCATCTGGTGTCAGACCCTCTACCACAGCAGTGGCAGAACTGAGAGAGAAAAGAGCTAGTCTTTTCTATGCCCCCATTTTTCAGGTGAGCCCCTGTGTGGGAGCTGAAGCAGCTTCTACAATGCCTCCCACTGCCTCTTCCTTCACCTAAAAGGACTCACACAACTTCTCCTTCCTCTTTTTCTCTTCACTACTAGGAAAGAGAGATTTTAAAGTATTTTGTTGTATGTATACTCACCCTGACTCAGAGCCATTTGGGAAGCTTTTCCCCAACCTTCTTAAAGCCACAGGGGACACTCAGAGGATCCCTGTGCAGGCACCAAGTGGGGGGAGGGCCCCTCTCCTTCCTGTGCCCTGAAGCGAGTCCAGCAGGCTTGTAGCTGGGTGGATAAGTCCTCCGAACACTGCTCCCTCGCTGGACATTCCCCCCATTATGTTATAAACAGTGACCCTGAGCAAGTTCCTGGACCGTTCTGAGTCTCCCCTTCCTCATCTGCAGGATGGAGATACTAGAGGAAGTCACGCTTAGGCTGGCCACCTGAAAACATTTTTTCAGGAAATCACTTTGTAGCCCATAAAGTGCTGCATAAATGTACATGGTTGTGAAGGTGCTAAGGGTCCATCTGTGGATTAGCTGGATCTTTTTCTGATGCTCTTCCAAGGGGCACTTGACCACATTTAGCACAGAGGGCAGCCACACTTTGTCCTGAGCTGGCCCCTTTGGGAGAGAGAAGAACGTTAGAAAGGCACAAAGGAGAACCCCCTCCTCGCTCACTGTCTGACCTGATGTTCAGGGGTTTTTGTGAAGGTGAGTTTGTGGTATGGGGGGGGAACAGGAGGTCGGAAGAGGACGAGATAAGGGTCAGTACCTGGTTCACAGTAGTGCCACATAAATGTTTATCCCTTTCCTTCTCCTTGGGGAGTGACCTGTCATGGAAGCTTGCTGCTTCTGGGGTGGAGCCAGGGGGTGGGGAACCTCCCCTCCTGCTGGCACCCCTGGGACCTTTGGCCCATCCTCCCTCCTCCAGTCACACCAAAAGTCTTAAGCACATGTGTTTGTCATCTGTGCCTTCCTGGATCTTGTGTGTTTTGGATGAAGAACTCTCATCTAAAAAAAAAAAAGCAAAGTCCACACGCTTTGGGCTATATCCGTTCACAGGACAAAGCTATAGGGGTGTCTCCCTGGGGCTGGGGTGGGGGTGGGGGTGTCCTGGGGCCTCTCCCTGGAGGTCTCCCCTCCAACCACAGAGTCCCAAGAGCTGCTTTCAGGAAAGCTTGTCTTGAGGAGATCGTTTGTTTTCCAGGAGGCCCATTTTCTGGGGCTGGGGTTGGTCCTAGTCCCAGGCCAGCTGCATCTGCCTGTGTTCTGTACATTCTGACAGACACACGTCTTCTTGCTGACACCCCAAAAGGTCACTCTGTAAGGACAGGACAGGGGTTGTGTGGTGTTTGGCGTTCCAAGCCCTGGTGCGTTGGGGCTCCGATACCGCCGCTGACACCATGTGTGACCTCAGGAAGTCACTTTATCTCTGGGGGTCTTTGTTCTCTCATCTTTGGAATGGGGGCTGGGATTCGGTGGCCTCCGAGGTGCCGTGCAGCTCTAGACCTGAGATTGTACACACATAATAGGAACTTATATGCCTATTGATTGAGAGCTCCTTGCTTTTCTGCCTGGTTCCCAGACATTCTGCATCTACCTGAACGTGCATGGATTCCCTTCTAGCCAGGAGTCCCTAACTGGTTTTTGTGCCCCTCCAGGCTCCCCTGACCTTCCCCTCCTCTTCCAGAGCTGCCACCCCCTTTTCTGTCTTTCCCAGAAACACTTTGTCCTTTCAATACAGCCCCTTCTTCCAAAGCACCAGACTCAGGAATGAGAACTGGCCGCCAGGTGGCGCCTGGGACCAGTCCTAGGGATGCTGTCCTGGAGATACGGTTGCCAAGGTAACCAGGCCATCTTCCAGCTCTGAGCAGCCAAGGCTTGCTCCCTCGGGGGAGCTAATCCCGGAGGGATGGGAGCGGCGGATGCTGCCAGCTCTAACCTTCAAAGCCACGTCCTGCTTCCTCTTTGTGGCGCTCCCAGACCAGGCCCCCATCACTGCTGGGGAAGTGGAGGGGAGGGGCAAGAGCTCATGTCTCCTGGTTCAGTCTGGACCCAGAAGTTTCCTATCCCCCACGCCCCTCCCCTGCCAGTGACCTTCCCACCTCTGCTGCCTCTAGACAAGGGCTCAGCAGAAGAGTCGAGGCTGTGGCCTAGAAAGTCGGTGGGCTTGGGTCTAGAGCCTGCCTCCGTCACTGCCCCTGTGACCCTGGTGGTCCCTCTCCCTCTCTGTAAAATGAGTGGGCTGGACTAGGTGCCTCTAAGGGCCCTTGCAGAGGTAACGTTTTGTGGCCCCACAATAGGGATTTAAAGCCGAGGTTTAGAACGCAGAGTCTGTGCAACAACAGGAGGCAGAGAGGCTACAGTGTCCTTGTTGGTGTTGGAGCAGTGGGCTTGGAATCAGGAAGACCTGGATCCAAACCCGGTCTCAGACACTAACTGTGTAACCCTTAGCTAGTCCCTTACTTGCCTCAGTTCCTTGTTGTCAAATGAGCTGGAGAAGGAAATGGCAAAGCCCTCCAGTCTCTTTGTCAAGAAGACCCCGAAAGGGGTCACAAAGAGTCAGGCGTGATTAAAGCAACAGTGATTTTATCAGTAGAAATGACATAAAGAAGAAGCCTGATCACCAGCTTGCTCACTGTGCTGTGAGGACCTGAAGGTTCGATGTCTTTGCTATGACCACGTGGCTGGCAAGCTGAGGCAAGCTCAGGTCTTCCTGACTCCAGGATCAGTATTCTATCCACTATGCCACCAGCTGCCAATGATTACTATAGCCCACCAGCGTGAGCTAACTGTGGCAATTAGAAGGCCCTGCTGGCTGCTCACAAGGAACTGAGCAGAAAAGAACCAGCCTCAGGAGGGCCTGGACTGTCTGCCCTGGACCCCAAGTCCTTCTCCTGTGCCTTGTGTCCCAGGCTCAAAGTTCTGGAACCTTCACCTAATGAGTGAGGTTGCTGGATGTGTGAGGTGAATGTGAGCTGGATAGTGTGGACCCATTCTGCCCATTCAGAGTGGGAGTGATGGGGTTAAGGACTGGGTCTTTCCAGGAATCCCTAGGTTGAAAGAGGCCTGTGGGGCCCCCTCTGGGGCTGCCTGGGCCTGGGAGAAGGCTTTGTCCCAGCTCCTTCTGCTTTCTTTCCCTCTTCTCTTTTTCACTCGGTGATCTCATCGGCTCCCATGGGTTCAATTACCACCTCTCTGCCGACAACTCCAGATCAATATGTACAGCCTGGCGTCTCTCCTGAACTCCAGCCCTGCATCACTAACCACTCATTTGGGCATTTCAGTCTGCGTGGCCCGTGGTCCTTCCAGACTCAATGAATGTAAAACAGGATTCATTATCTGCTACTGTTGGGGTCGGGGTAGGAGAGGTGGGGAGGGGAATTAAAGTCCATCCATTCCAGGGTGGCTTCCGTTGAATCAGAAGTGGGGGTACTAAAGGCACCGAGAAGTAGGAGGTGAGTCCCCTGTCTGAGCAGAAGCCCAGATACAGACCGAACCATTAACTTCTTTAAGGCGTGCCCCCTGGTTTCTTCTTTCCAAGATCAGTCACCTGTGCTCTTGGTATTTGGGTAAAATGACATTCATAGACCTTTGCAATGAAGCTTGTTCCTTATCCGGCCATGACAATGGTAAACATCTGGGTCACGGTGTCATCGTTGGCCTCTGAAAAAACCCTACCTTTCTGCCCTGGACTTACGTGATCTCCATTCGGATTTCCTCCAGGCTCACAGCTATGAAAAATAATGAGAGAGGCCACAGCAATGTTTATATTGAAATGGGGATCGTATCTGCTTCGGTGTCTTTGGACTGAGTGGTCTGTTCATCTCATTTCAGGAAGAAATTTCATTACTTATTCCCTGATGGTGCCTGCCTTGATTCTTCCCTTCCCTTTCTCTTCTCTTCCTAATCAGCCAGTGTTAACCCAGTTTCCCCAAATCAGTGCTTTAAGTTAGAGAAGGAAGGAGAGGCCCAGGGCTAAAGGCAGGAAGCATGGGGGTGGGGCCCTTCATGGACCACAAAGGCTTGGCTCCCAGGCCACGGTTTGGAGACCACTGGGCTTCTCATGGCAGCCTTTGTATTATTGCATAATCACTCCAACAGATGGCTCATTATTAGGGCTGTCAGGACGCTGGCCTCTCCAGAGCATTCAGTGTTGCAATTTAATCAAGATGTGGAACACATGTTCCCCTGTTCCATCCTTGCTCAAGCCCTCTCTGTCTCCACACAGGCAGAATGCATGCCATTTCAGACCCGGTCTGGGGCTTGCTTCCTGGAGAAAGAAGAAGAAGGTCCCTTGTGGTCAATTCCTGCATGAGGCACAGACTCGAGGGACCACAGGGCTGGAGGAGAACGCAGAGGTCAGGTCCATTCCATGCCCAAAGCAGGGAGCCTTTCTCCAGCTTCTGGGGAGAGTGGCTCCCTCAAACCTTGGCCAGGATCATTTTAGTTATGATAATAACTGACATTTCTACAGAGCTTTAAAGTTGGAAATGCTTTCACATGAGGGACACTCAACAGTCCTTTGAGGCAGCTAGCTTCAGAGCTGTTATCACCCCTGGTTTTTACAGATGAGGAAAGTGAGGTGAACAGGGCTAAATGACTTTCCCAAAGCCACACAACCTTGAAGCATCAGGGATGGGAGCTGGATGAGTCCTCTTGTCTCCCAGCCCAGTACTCTATTCACTGCGCCATGCTGGTTCTCATTTTAAGCATACCTTGTGTTGAGGTTCTCACGAGGACCCAATAGCACCTTGGGGAGATTCTCCCAATTTTTTGACTTGTTGGCTCCTCCTAGAAGATCTGAGAACTTCACTAGAGGATGCCATCTATCTCATGGGCTGTTATTTACTTTGCAGACATACAATTTACAAATAAGAATAAGAAAGTTGTGAGTTTTTGAAAGTCAATTTAACAAAATGAAGAGGGCTCTTATCTGAGTCCATGGAAAATGTAGAGCCAGGATTGTAATGTAGAGCGAGAAGGACCTGGGGGTCACCGAGTCCAACATTCTCATTTTACAGATGAGGAAACTGGAGCTTAGAGCTTAGGGAGAGGAAACAGAGTCACGGAGAGAAGTTCAGTGGCTTGTTGAAGATCCCATGGGCTGGAAATGGCAAAGCCGGGCATGGAAGCCAGGTGCGCTCCCTTGTTCTGGAGCATCGTCCCACCAAATGAGCACCCTTGCTCATGGAGTTCTGGGGTCCATTGGTTACTTGGCTTCTGGCAAGTGGCTCCTCTGGTTGTCCCACAGACCAGGGCGAGCCCAGCATCTTCTCCATCCGTAGCTTCTGCTCAGCAGTCTGAGGGTCCAAGTAAGGTCAGGCAGGCGGTGCCCTCAGCTTACACACCTGTCACTTGCGGGCAGGGTGTTAGACACTAGGGAGATATAGACACAAATAAACCCTGGCCCTGCCCTCAAGGGGCTTACATTTTTTTGAAGGATTCCTGGGGAGCATTAAGCACCTTTTCTGTGAATCAGGCCTGGAGATACAAGGACAAAACTGAAGTAGTTCCTGCCCCTTCCAGTTTAGGGGAGGGAGACAGTGCCACCTGTCTACACGACACAGGTCTATTCTGTGTACAAGAGATGGATGGTGAGCTGGGGAAGCGAGCCTGGCACTAGCATGCGGTGGGGTCCACTACCTCCCCACCATTGCAGTTTTCCTCCTCTGGCACTTGCTGGTTTATCCAGGCCCTTGACAGGAGCTGGTGCTTCTCCGTCCTCATGTCACAGCACCCGGCCCCCTTTGCCTCTTTCTGTTTCTGCTTTCGCTCTTCCACATGCTTGCCAAAGAAAATCCTTTCACATGCCCGTGGGATCCCATTCCATCCTGTCTTCTGTGGATCACCTCCTTGGGCATCCCCCCTCCATCCCCTATCCCTCCCTGCCCATTGGCTGCTTCCCACCTGTGCTGCCCATGTCTTCCCCATTCTCAAAATCCACCAATGGATCTATCCATCCCCATTGACTACCAGTTTGTACCTCTCCACCCTTTTGTTGCTAACCTCTTTGAGAAGGCAGTCTGCAATGGGTTCCCCACTCTCATTTCCCTCTCTTTTTTTTTTTTTTAACTCTTTGCAATCTGGCTTTGGATCCCATCATCCGACCAAATCCACTCTGTCCAAGGTCACTAGCGATCACTTAACAGCCACATCTGATGGCCTTTCCCCAGGTTCCACTGCTCTTGACCTCTGTGCTGTCTTTGACAACTTTTCTCCAGACACTCTCTTCTGTCTGGAGTTTAAGGACACTGTCCTCCCCTGGTTCTCCTCAGATTTCGGCCACATCCTCATTGAGGCCATGCCCACTGACTGCATGTGTCCCCCAGGGCCCTCTTCTCCTCTCCCTCCACCCCACTTCACTTGTGATCTCCTCAGTCCCCACGGTTCATCATCTCCTCCAGCCTCTACTCTCCCTTTACTCCAATGTCCATTGAACATCTTGAACGGGCAGTCTTATAGAGGTCTTAAACCCAACATGTGCAAAGGGGAATCCTTTACCCTGAGCCCTCCTCCCTTCCTGTCCTCCCTATTACTGTCAAGAGTAATGTCATCTTCCTAGTAAGCCAGGCTCACCACCTAGGCATGCCACCCTAGACCCCGCACTGCCTCATGCCCCATGTCCAGTCACTCATTACGTCCTGCTGTCCCTGCCTTTGGAAGAGCATCCCCTCCTGCCTGGACTATTGCAGCCATCTGCTCATTGGTCTCCCGGTTTCATCTCTTCTCAAGTTGATCTTCACACACAAACTTCATTAGCCTATCTTTTTCCTGGCCAATAGTGGGCCCTTCATAAATGCTAGTTAGGTGACTACCTGGTACCCAGGACTGGACACAATCCTAAAGATGTGGTTTGAATGAGATGCAGTACAGTGGGGCTGTTATCTCCTTAGGACAGTGGCCCAATCTTCATGCCCAGTTCTTTCAATACCCAGTGGTTTTGATTGTTTGCTCTGCTTTTGCTTTTGGCTAAAGCATAAATAAATGTTCACTAGTTGCCGAGATTTGATCCTTCTTTGAATATTTTGAATCGGTCCTTCAAGAGATTTAGCTGTGGTCTGTTGGATGGATGGCTCTCTATAAGTCACAGGTAAAGTGTTATGGATCATGCCACATAGCTCCTCAGGGGTGCCTACATCTGCAGCTTCCTAGCCTTCTTTTTAAACTCTGAGTGACCTTGTCATGGTCTTCTGCTTTTGCAGGGAGTTTCCTGCAATGTGTCCTCTATCGGCCAGGTTCACAGAGCAGCTCTCTTAAAAATGAGTATCTGAGGCTGGAGATAGAACAGGGACTCTCCCTTTGCCCTGTCACCAGCTAATAGCCTAAGGAAACGTTCCACAAATGGGACTTGACATTCTTCAGATAAGGCATTTATGCTAAAATTGGTGTGCCTGGCCGCTGGCTCCCTTGCTACAGAGGAGATATGGGGAGATACATCACCATCCTCATGCTTACCTGCTTAGCCATGAGAACAGTATCCATTCCTTTAGAGACTCTTCCTGCTGACAGCATAATTCATTCCTTTGTCAGCATCACTGACGTAGGAGGTCAGTGCTCTCACTTTTCTGGGTTTTGTTCCCCATCAGCTTGTAGGCCAGAGGGTGGAAGACTAGGGCCTTGGGGTGTCTGAGGGCCCCTTATCCGCTTGCATTGAGAGCCACCACCTTCTACTTTGGCGCCTTCCAAGGGGTCTCTAAAAAGGATGGGGGCGATGATGTCTCATTTAAACCGAAAGAAGGAGAGGCATTGGTTTGCCTTCCGTGATCAGCAGCGGCTGAGAATCAGACCCTGCTTCTTAATATGGCTCAGGTGATCGAAAACTTCAGCTTTCTAACACTGCCTTCAAAGTGTCTCCTCCTTCCAAGCTGGTGCTCTGACAACGCTGACATGGGCAGCCTTTTCACTCTCTCGGCTTCCCTTTCCTCACTCCCCTGGAATTCCACCAGCATACTTTTGATATAAGAGATCTGCTTAGAAATCTGGGTTAGCCTGGTTACCTGCTGACGAAGACAGGACAAGGAGATGCCAAAGGCTGGAGCCTCAGGAGGCAGCCTGGTCGCTCGGTGGAGAGAGCATTCGGTCTTGAATCTGGCCTCAGTCACCTACTAGCTGTGTGACCCTGGGCAAGTCACGTCACTTCTCTTAATCTCTGTTCCTTCATCTTTACAATGGAGATCATAACAGTCACTGTCTTACAAACCTGCTGTAAGGCTCCAATGAGAGAATATGTGTAAAGCTCTTTGCAAATCTTAAAATGTGATGTAACTACTATTTATTTTTAGTGGGAGCAGTAGTAGTAGTAGCAGCAGCAGTAGCAGCAGCAGCAGTAGTAGCAGTAGTAGTAGTAGTAGTAGTAGTAGCAGTAGTAGTAGTAGCAGTAGTAGCAGTAGTAGTAGTAGTAGCAGTAGTAGCAGTAGTAGCAGTAGTAGTAGCAGTAGTAGTAGTAGTAGTAGCAGCAGCAGTAGTAGCAGCAGTAGCAGCAATAGCAGCAGTAGCAGCAGTAGTAGCAGTAGTAGTAGCAGTAGTAGTAGTAGTAGCAGCAGTAGTAAACCTTTCTGGTGCCCTGAGCTCTACCACCAACATTGCCTCCCTCTTGTGTATGATTCTGCACGTGTCATTTAGCAATGAGTGGAGTCTAATAAGAGGAAATCAGATATGGATAAATATAAAATCTTCTGCTTGAGTTAAAAAATCAGACTTGGTCTCTGAGGGGCAGCTCAGCGGCATGGCGCACAGAGCCCTGGACAGGGCACGTCCAGTCTGCTCCCCTGTGGCCCCATTCTCTATCCTGATGACTTCTGCATCACACTGCGTCTTCTCGGCCATCATTCTCTTTCCCATTAGAGTGTGCAAGCTCCCTATAGGCAGGGATTGGCTTTTTTTGTATTTATATACCAGTGCTTAGAGCATAGTAAGGGCTTAATAAACACTTTTGTATCCGTTCATTTTTGCATTTATGCCCAATCCAGTTCGAGCAACCTGAGTCAAAGCCTCGATTATCTCACCTTAGTTGCACCTCTAGCCATAAACCTTGAGTTCTCAAGCAATCTTTCTCTTGAACTGCTGACTTTCCTCTGCCCCATATTAAGCACCAGAGAAAGCTGTTTGTGTTAGTTGGTGGGAAATATTGATGCCTTTATCTGAAGGGATGCACAAGTTCCTTCTGAAGGAAGGGTTTTACCTTAACCCCTCTGGTTATTAGTTCAGCCTGGGATATAAGAATCCCCTGAAAGCCTCTTGTTGTGCGGCTGTACAACAATTGTGCGGGCAATCCTTCCTGCCCAAATCGATCTCATCGCCTCTTGTGATGTCTGAGAAAAGGCAAACATTTGTTTCTTTCTGGTTTTAATAAGGCAGTGAATCCAAGGCTGCAAAGTAGCCGCTCAGTGAGGGGATAGGGGCATCCATCCTTCTCCCTTGGGCTGCCCTCTCTCATCTCCCTCGCACCCCAGGTCCAAGTCTATGATGCTGTCAGGGCTGATGGATCCTTATGAGAACCAGCCTCCATCTCCCGGGCAATGGTGCTGGTGGGGGAGGAGGGGAGATCTCTGCCCCTTGTAGGTGAACTCAATGTGAATACCGTCAGGGACGAGGGAGGGGGCAGTGGAGAGCTCTGCTGCTGGGGTCTCATGTCCCATCCAACCACAAGGTGCTTAAACCTGTACTTAGGGTTTGGGGAGGGGGGGTGCTTTGTTCATTGGTTTATTCCTTCCAAAAGGCAAAGACTCCTGATGTGCTGAACGTTTATCACATGTCCTTGGAGACCCACATCCTTCATGGCAACAGCGCTGTTTGGTTAAAAGCTGGTTTGTCTATAAAGGGAAGGAGGAGCCAGGCCACCTGGGAGCTCACAGCCTGGCTGTCCCATTTAGCTCGATGACAGTGATGGGTGACCCTCCAGGAATTCAGTTAGACCCACAGACACTGACCACACGGACACCAGGTGTAAAGTCAGACAGAACATGATCTAGTGGATAGAGAGCCAGTTCTGGAGTCAACAGAAGGCAGGTTCAAATCCTGCCTTCGATGGATGGTGTGCCAGCTGGATGACTGTGAGCAAATCCTTGCCTTCTCACAGTGCCCCCAGGCATCTCTCCAAGACTGCCAGGGACAGACTAACTACTGACTTAGTCATTGAACCCTAGATTTCAAACTGGCAAAGACCTCCATTTTACAGATGAGGAAACTGAGGCCTGGGTAGGTTAAGTGACTTGGCCAGTTACCCAGCCAGAGTTAGCTTTCAGGTAGAGGTATTTACCAGTAGGGAATAGTGAGAACCAGTCAGCACAAAACAATCGGCCCAAAGTGTGGAAGTCAGTCAGTCAGTCAATAAGCATTTGTTAAGCCAGGCTCCCGGCTAAATGCTGGGGAAACCAGAAGGCAGGAGACAGTCCCTACCCTCCAGAAGCTCACACTCTGTGCACAGACAAGCCGAACACGGGATAGAGGGGAAGCCAATGAGAGAAAGCAGGTGCGTGACCTGAGGAGATGAGAGGCTTCCGAGGGAGCGGCCAGCCTTCCCCGCCAGCCCCTCGGAATCCTGGGGCAAGGGCTCCCGCGGATCCTCTCATGTCCTGCTCTGCACGACCCTAAGCGCTTCCCCTCCATTCTTCTTGTGTACTTAGGTGTATATTTCTTTTTCTTGTGCATTTAAGTTTCAGTAATAAATAAATAAAATATTGAACAAGAAAAGAAAATTAAGAGTGAGGAGCCGCAGCGTCAGGAAGGGGCTCCTTCCAGGGAGACAATGGACCCGAAGGGTCACGGCGGAGAAATCAGCGGGGCCAGAGTGAAGAAGATCTGAGTTCCAATGTGACCTCAGACGGCTCCCAGCTTGGGGTCTTGGGCACAAGACTGAACCTTTGATCACCTCAGTTTCTCAACAGCCAAATGGGGACGATGCAAGCACTCCCCTACCCCCCACCCCGGAGAGCCTGAGGACCGGCTGAGATCATCTTTGTAAAGAAGCACTGAGCGCAGTGCCCGCCTAGTACACAGTAGGTACTATTTAAATGCTTGCTGCTTTTCTCGCTTCCTCTGCTCTGCCCTCTCTTTCCAGAAGCAACCAGAGCTTGATTCTAGAAGCTGGCACTGGATGGGTGTTGCCGGGAAGCCCCATCATAGCCCAGGCCCAGAAAGGCAGGCGGAATTTTTCAGCCACTGCCAGTGCCTTTAAAACGCCACCTGATTTCAGTCACTCCCTATCCTGATTAGTTGAGCTGCTAACACCTAATTTGTGCTTTTTGTCGACTGAGTTTGTGACTCAGTCAAAGGCACTGGTCACCAGTCAGCTTGTTGGTAACCGTTGGTAGCTATGGTAACTAAGTCCAATGGAGAGAACACAGCCACGGCCTCCAGTGTCCTTAGTGCTCCTCCTGGCAGGACATCAGAAGCACTGGCTCCTGTCTGAAGATCTCCTGCAACGCGGGTCCCAATCTGATGGACAGGAAGACTGTTCTTTCCATGACACCGCAGGCTCCTTCTCTGGGACTTCAATGGACTGGTTCTAGATCTCTCCTCCTGCTCCAAGAGGACTAGGTCTTCCACTGTCCATGTGGCAGCCCTCAGAATATTGGAGGGATCTTACCTTCCCCTCCTGTAATTGTAGGAGTGCTTTTGAGGCTGAGGGCTGGGCTTCATCCCCCCCATCAGTTTGGTCCTGTCCATTTCATCCCACCTCCTCAGCCCGTTAGACAACCCCCCTTCTGCTCTCCGGCCCTGGGGAGGGGTAGTCTGGCTGACCTCACAGTCACCTGTGCATGGGCCCAGGCTATTCATTCCTGGTGTCCACTCATGCCTCTCCAGAGATGCTGGCTAAGTGTCCTGTTGACATTCCCCTCACGTTTCTACTTCCCATGAATCAGCTCTCCCCAGTTCCTGTTCCCCCCAGCTCCCGCCTTTTGTAGATGCTGAATGCAAGGTCATGCCAGGGAAGGTTTCCTCTTAGAGCACTGTGATAAGCCCTTCCCAAGGTCACTGGACTGCTCCCGCCTCCACACACTGAAAAGTCCCCTCAATTTAAAAAGCAAACAGCTATCACCATCCTTTCCTGTGCAGGCCCAGAGCTGGAGAAGGGCCTTTCCCCAGGTGTGGGAGAACCTTAGGCTCAATCACCAAACCCTGGCCTTCCAACTGATACCACATATCAGGGCTGATGGGGCTCTCAACCAACATCCAAGCTGAGTGGAGCTGAGCTGCCCCTGGAGGGCAGGGTGACCTTGCCTTTGTTTCCAGTGCCTCCAAGGGAGCCTGACACCTGCCAGGAGCTCGCTAGGTTAGGCTGAAGCATCCTGGTTGATCATACAAAATTCACTGATAACATCATTGAACTTTAGAGCAGAACCATCGGGACCCCCTGGGTGTAGCATTTCTTAGCCCTTTTCAGGTCTTCAAAGTGCTGGACCTGCCTTATCTAATCCTCATAGCAGCCCTGCAGATAAAGTGCAGTGATTATGCTCATTTCACAGATGGAGAAAGTGGAACAGAGAGAGGTCAAAAGACTTACCTCTGGTCACACAAGTAACAAGTGAGTGACTGAGGCAACATTCTAACTCAGATCATCC
Organism: Pseudochirops corinnae; assembly: GCA_028646515.1. Classification (NCBI taxonomy): domain Eukaryota; kingdom Metazoa; phylum Chordata; class Mammalia; order Diprotodontia; family Pseudocheiridae; genus Pseudochirops; species Pseudochirops corinnae. The sequence goes on from CM053586.1 coordinate 362,373,600, forward strand.
TGATGCCTAAATCCAGTGCTCTGTCCACTGTACCACCAGCCTGCCTCTAGATACCTACATGCACTGGTGCAGGCCACACACCTCCGTCTTGCTGGTGTGGATGTCAGAATAGGTGTGTGGCCACAATAGTGTTTACTTCGTGGGGTTGTTGTAAAGAGCACATCTGCTAACAACTGTGAAGAGCTATACAGACTAAAGAATTGTGTAAATGTTGTCCATCTGTCCATCCCTCCACCCACTCACCCATCCCTCCACCCATCCACTCATCCCTCCACACATCCATCCATCCATCCATCCACCCACACATCCATCCATCCCTCCACCCACCCATCCATCCACCCACACATCCATCCATCCCTCCACCCACCCATCCATCCACCCACACATCCATCCATCCCTCCACCCATCCATCCACCCACACATCCATCCATCCATCCACCCACACATCCATCCATCCCTCCACCCACCCATCCATCCACCCACACATCCATCCATCCCTCCACCCACCCATCCATCCACACATCCATCCATCCATCCACCCACACATCCATCCATCCCTCCCTCCATCCCTCCATCCATCCTCCATTTTCTATCTTCTTGCCAAAAAAAGAAAAAAAAGGTAAATCTGGAACGACTTGTTTTTAATTACCTGTTGGCCAGTCGTGTTCCCTGATGGCCTTTTGAGAATAAGGACCAGATCTTATTGTAAAAGGAGCTCCCGGGCATAGCTCCCTCTGCTATTGCCAGTCGGCTCCTTTTCTGCAGTTTAGAATCTTGGAGAGCTGCCTGCAGCCCTAAGAGGTTAGGTGACTTCCCCAGGGTCACACAGCCAGGGTGGGTCAGAGGAAGAACCTGAATCCAGGTGTTCCTGGCTCCAAGGCCAGCTCTCTGTTTGTTGTATCATACTTGCTCTTAATTTGTTAAATGCTCAAAAGTTGCCATTTTAATCAACCCTTCTAGAATTTTACTAGCTCACCCATCTGTAGTTTGGGAAAATTTTTCCCTGTTTTCACTAAGGGAGCAAAGACGAGTGCTTCAAACTCCCTGGGCTTCCATTTGACCTCCCCCATCCACCAAGAACATCAGTTGGTCAATGACACCAACAGTGCAAGTAACTTGCTGTAGCACCAGTGCAATATTCACAGTGTCCATGATCACGATAAGGACTGACCACAGATGTCACATGGCGTTTGATCGCAAAATATGCCAGACTCTCCAGATAAGGGATAAAGCTGCAGGATTTATTTAGACACCAGAAAACTGAATCCCCAAACCAGTAAGCCGATTCCATCATAGAACCAAAGATATTCAGAAGCCATAATGTTGCTGAGAGCCACAGCATCATTCAACCTTCCCACAGACCAGTATGAGATCAATATCTACTCATGAGCCTATCTGACTCCTTGCCTGAGCTCCTCTCTCCCCCACCGCCTCACTAGCTCTGACTCCCAGCTTCCTGTGGGCTCTGCCTCTTCTCAGCAAACTCCTCCCACCACAGCTCCACGTGACTACATTCAGCCTGTCAGGGGGCAGAGTTTATTTTCACAGCAGGGGAGGTCTTCACACAAACCCCCTTGGTCTATTAAGGGACAGGGGGGATCTTCAGATTCCCATTCCCGTCACACTTGGGAAGAATGAGCTTGGTCTGGGCTGCATTCCTGGGGCCGGCTGAGGACAGCTGGAGTCCTCTTGGCAAGTCCTCCCTCGGCCTGAGTTTGATCTCCCCATTTATACCCTTTTTGTCAGCTTCTCTCCAATCTTGGGATCAGTCTTCTTGGCAGGGAAGTCTGAAGCAAAGCCCAAATGGTGCAGTTCTTCCTTCTCTCTATCATTCATTGTCATGAATGGTTGTTTATTGGCTAACTGATCAATGACTTCCTTGTTAGAAGGCATATCTGGAGGCAAAGGCTTTCTCATCCCCACAGAGTAAGTCCTAGCCCTTCCTTGATCTTCCTCTTGCTCCCAAGAGGTAAAATGCTCTTTTAAGTTTTTTGTAGGATTTACAATAAAATTGGCAATTTGCATGTTGGTAGCTCTTGTTTGGTCTTCTCAACAGCAGTGAGAGATGTATGGTGCAAGCATCAGAATTTCCATTTTTCAGATGAAGAAAATGTGGCTCGGATCAAGGATGCTCACCTAGAGCTTGATCTGTTTAACATGCTTCTGTCATGACCATGCCACCCTCCTTTGTGTATGTCCTTTACTTCCCTATATAGTGTTTAAAAATGAAGTCACTGATCAATTAATGAATCAGTGAGCCAGTACCCTTACAATGTGCCAGGGACGGTGCTGAGTGGTGGCAATACCAAGAAAGGTAAGAACAATTGCTGCCCTGATGCAGGAGAGAGAAGACCCAAGATGGCGCAGGAGTTGGTGCCCATTGCCCGGCACCCTTGCCTCTTTTATCTGATCCAGCATCGGCTGCTCTCCTCCAGTTAGATCCTCAAGAGCTGCCCCGCTGTCCCTTGGGAATCCTCTTCCCTTTTCATGTCCAGCCTCCCTTGGAAACCACTTCTGAGTTTAGACTGAACATCAGGCTGTGCCTGGAGCTCTTTGTGTCCAGGCTCCAAAGTGGTCTGTTCCTGTGGCTCCCTTTGGGGCTGGGTTCTTGGTCTATTTTTGCTTTACCCACAAATTCTTCCTTTTGGGCCAAGATCAAGAGCAGAAGAACAGCAGCTCTGGAAGATGAAAGGCTTAGAAAGGGACCCAGCATGCTCCGAGCTGCCCCCTTTCCAGCTGATGCACCACTTCTGAACATGCAGAAGGTGAACGTCTCACATCACAGCTTCATTCTGCCAGTTTGGGCACCTATGTCAGGAACTCAGCACGCACCTGGGGGCCTCTGTTGTACTCCCACCACCATTTCCTTCCTATTTTCCCTTCCTTTGTTCCTTCAGCATCATCGAGGTGGCCCAGTGGATAGAGCCAGGGCTGGAGTCAGGAGTTCAAATCTGCCCTCAGACACTTGTGTGACCCTGGGCAAGTCACCTCAACTGTAAAATGTGAACAGTAATAGCCCCTGCCTCCCAGAGCTGTGGTAGGCAACAAAGAAGATGATACATGCAGAGCTCTTGGCACACTGCCGGGCAGGCGGCAGGCACGTTTTCTTCCCTAGTCAGATTCATAGATTTCTACTCAGGTAAATATAGCCTTGATGTACCATATTCACTTATCCTCCCACTTTTGGTTTTCCTTGGACAAACCAGTCAAATCAGCAAGAATATATTTAGGACCTACCATGTGCTGGCACTTGTGCTGAGCTCTGAGGAAAGGCCCGGGCAGCCTCTGCTCCCCAGGGGCTCCCAGTCTGAGGGGGGAAGCCTGAAGTGCCTCTGTCCAAACAAGCCTCTCCTCTGCCTGTGCTGGCGCCGACTCGCAGGGAAAGCCCTCAAAATACCCTTTGTGTCTGTAGCTGGTCATTGGTCTCCTCCCAGCATGCCTCTGGGATGCCTGGTGGTCATGTTCCTCTCCACATCCGTGGCCATGTCTCACACGTTTATTCCTGTTGGGACCTGCTTAATGTCCAGCATTAAGCATGACCAGAGACGTAAAAAAAGAAGTGACCAGACCATGTGGGTACTGCAGGGAAGAACCATGAACTTCATTTAATGATTTTTTGAGCAAGATTTTTTATACAGAAAGGTAAAAGGATTTGGGTTTTACCATCATTGTCTTAAGCCTGTTAGTTCCTGGAAGTAACTTTAGATAAAGTCAGGTTTTCTGGGCACCAACAGGTCAATGAAAATTCTTAAAGGAATTAACAAAGAGGAGACCAAAGAGAGAAGACTCCAAAGTGACTTAGGTTTGTTTAAATGGAATCATTGCCTTGAGTATACTGGACCTTGGGACCAGCACAGGATTTAACAAGGGACTTGTCTTTTTTAGGTATCTGAAGTTTGGGGGCAAAAAGCCTGGTTGCAGTCGGGGTCTCAGACAAAAATCTTTTAAGCATGACTCCAGGGGGTCTTTTTTAGGGAGCTGGCCTTTCTCGAGGCCGTGAGGCGCATCACCAAAAGGCCCTGAGTAGAGTACACTGTCTAAGCCCTGACTTCGGCTTGCTTCATATTTCTGTATCTTGTGTATTTGTATAGAGAGGCCAGGAGGCCGGAACCTCAGAGGGAGCAGAGGCAGGTGCCCCAAGCTCAGGACTTTTTTTAAAGGGTCTCAAATCTAAGAAAAACAACCCTCTTCTCAATCTCACTTAGGGGCCCATGGAGTAGCCCCAGGGCTCTCTAGGGCTAGACCAGTGGAGTGAGGGCTCTGACAGATTCTCTTGACAAATTCCAAGCTTTGCAGACGGCCCCAGAAACAGATCGCATCTGCATCCCGAGAGCCAGATGAGTCCGGCGCCCCTGGCCAAGGCATGGCAGCTGGAGGGCCCAAATTGGGGTCACTGAAACCTGAGGTTAAACCTGACCTAGCGACTCTGAGCAGCTTATTTAGTATCTTTTGGCCTTGGTTTCTTCAGCGATAAAAAGGGATGCTTCGCAGCTCTGGATAAAATCATAGCAGAAATCATTTGGAAGAACAAAGGATCTAAAATACCAAGGGAAATAATGAAAAAAGACACCAAACTTTGTGGTAAAGCAGCCATCAGACCATGTGGTGTTGGTTTAAAAGAAACAAACCAGATCGATAGAAGCAAAAATGAAATTCAACAGCCTGGTTTCCAATAGATCCTGTAAGATTTTAAAAGGGAAAACGTCCAAGACTTTCATAAAAGGGAAGAGTAGGGCTTGCAAATGGCCGTGAGTTGAGCCTCAGTTCCTGGCACAATTCGAGAATCTGTCATGATGACCTAGTCATCAGCACAAAGTAAAGAAGTCCTGATCCCAGACGCGGTCTGGCCTCTTTGGTGAGAGGTCATGTGAGGCTGCCTTTGTTTCTTCTCGAAGACAGAACCAGAGGAAGTCTATAGAGCAGAGGGTCCCAGGTGCAGAGCTGGAAAGGGCTCGCGGCTCATCTGGTCCAGCCTGGCCATTTTGCACCAGAGGAGACTGAGGCATGATGAGATTAAAGGACTTTGCCCAGGCTCACACAGCTAAGAAGTCCAACCCAGGTTTTCCTGCCTCCAAGTTCTGTGCTCTCTCAGCTGCCCCAGACTGCTTCAGCATGTAAATATGGTCTACCTAGAGTTCTGTGGCATAATGGGAGGGGGGGAGACAGAGACAGAGAGAGACACAGAAAGAGAGACAGACAGAGACAGAGAGACAAAGACAGAGAGAGAGGAGAAAGAGGAGGAGGAGAAGGAAAGGAAGGAAGGAAGGAAGGAAGGAAGGAAGGAAGGAAGGAAGGAGAGAGGGAGAAAGGAAGGAAGGAAGGAAGGAGGGAGGGAGGGAGGGAAGGAAGGAAGAAAGGAAGGAAGGAAGGAGGGAGGGAGGGAAGGAAGGAAGGAAGGAAGGAAGGAAGGAAGGAAGGAAGGAAGGAAGGAAGGAAGGAAGGATAGGGATCACTCTGCATCAATGAAGGGAGTATCCACCTTGAGAAAATCCCAGGATGCTTGTAGCAACAACTACTGGTTAATTAGGTAAATGCAGAAATGAAAACAGTCTTCTTAGAGGAGGCCACTCTACTAACTCGGGCATTGTAGAAAGCCACAGCAGATTCAGCATCACTGATTTCTTTGTTCAGAATTAACCCCAAATGCCCCATGTGCTCAGTAATGGGGATCCCTTTAGGGTAGATTTGCTCCTTGCCATGGTGGCATCATTGGCCTTGACCAAGTTGAAAGGGAAATGATAAATTCATTTTGATGAAAAATTCCATTTTGGGAAATGGTCTTCCTGAAGCACCACATGGACTTGGGGGCCATTCAAGAGGGCTTTCCAGAATGGCACCTGGAGAAAGGTGAGGAGCACTGATACGGGCTAATGAGACCTGGCATGTTGGTCAGAGTCTACATGTATTTGGAAAACTGTACTGAGTTTTTTACCTTCTAGCCAAACTCATCATCTGCCGCAGACAGATAACGTTGGAACAGTATGATTGACACTCTTCAATTCAGAATTCATTGTCTCCATTTGGAAATCCTCCCTAGCTCTTCTCTGGGTGTTTTAATCCCCTCTTTGGCTGCATTTTATAAGTGGTGATTCAGCAGAGGATGGGAAGTGAGTTGTTTCTGCCCCGAGGTCTCTGGATCATCAGACCTCCTCCTAACTCATTCTACTACAAGGAGCCAGAATATTGAACTAGCAGGATTTCCGACCGCTTGGATGGTGGCTTGGATCCTTTGGAAGAAGCCCCAGGCAGTCACACAGGTTGGGTCCTAAGGATTGCTGAGCTCCACTTTCAGGATCCAACTCCAGACTTGGAAAGGGTAGGGAGCATACATACACTGTAAAAGAGGACCAACATTTTATCAGCAGAATGAAAATTGTAAGCAAACGTGCATTAACCATGCTCAACCTGCTGCACAGGGTGCAAGGCTAGTATGGGGGTATCTCTAAGGGTAAATCGGTGGATGGCTAGTCTGCAGTAATCCCAATTGGTCCAGGAGGGCTTTAGAGGGATATATTTACACTGGAGATTTGGTGGAGGCATAAGGACATTTGTGATGGTCTGTTGTGGGCAACATGGACCCCTGTCTTGTGGGAATATTGGATCAAAGGAAGCCCAAGAAGCCATCGTTTTGCATTCCTATTGTGAAGATCTCTGAGAATGAACTATCTATAGAGAAGAGACTCTTTAGGGATGAAGCTGTTGCAGGGAATGTGGCCTGAACATTTCTCTTTTTATCCAGGGAAAAGGGGACTTGGGCAAGAGATAGCCAGAAGATTATCACCCTGCGTGTCAAACTGAGATATTCCCTTCACCTACAAACAGGCCCAAGTGGGCACAGAATCAGTCAGGAGGGGGAGCCTAGAGCAGCCTTGGAAGTTTATTCTTCATATCCCGTGGCTGGAGAATGAAGCATTCTGGGAGACAACGGTCTTTGGCCATCATTGTGGGTCACACCATCATCCTAATCAGAAGAGCCCCTGGGTTCGCACAGCCTCTGCACACTCACCACATCTGGGGAGGGAGGCACCATTAGGCTCTCCAGCTCGCAGGGGAGAGTCACCTAGCCAGCAAATGTTGGAGGAAGAAAGGACTTTGGAATGCACCGATTCCAGATTTCTTACTTTGCCAGTGAGGGAAACTGAGGCAAGAGAAGTTAAGTGCCTTTACCAGGCTCACAGCCAGTGCAGACGAAGAAACTGGAGCCCAGATAGAATCAATTACAAGACCAGTTTCTACACACACACACACACACACACACACACACACAC
>CM053586.1:362381367-362383867 GCA_028646515.1 Pseudochirops corinnae
CAGGTTGTTGACTCTCTTTTCATGATTTTCTTGCATCATTCTCATTTCTCTCCCCAATTTTTCCTCCACTTCTCTTATTTGGTTTTCAAAATCCTTCTTAAACTCCTCTATGGCTTGTAACCAGTCTACATTTTTCTTAGAAACTTTTGGTGCTGGAGTTCTGACTGTGTTGTCTTCCTCCTGATCCATGCTTTCATCCTTTTTGTCCCCCAAAATGGAATCTAAATTTGGATTGCTGAGCTTGGTTTGCATTCTTTGTCTGTTCATGTTGCCAGTCAATTAATTTGATTTTTGAGCCACAGTAGAACTCTGCTTTCAGAGGGGAGAGCTTTGTCCCAAATCGCTGGGGTTTTTGCAGCTGCTGTAGCTATTAGGAGGTACAATCTCTGCAGCCCCCACCAGCTTTGGCTCACTGATCACGCACCTCAGGACCACCACCCAAGACCACAATCCCAATCCAGGCATGTTAAGACAAGAGCACTTAGCCTCTGAACAGTTGCTTGGCTCCCCTGCAATCCGCAAGACAGGAGCTCTGAAGCAGCCACATGGAGGCGGCTGTGGGGCCACTGCTTCTGCTGCTTTCTTGCCCTGGGCATGGATAGCTAGATCCACTTTCCTCCCCCAAATTTGGACGAGTTCTACTGACCTTTCACTTTGTCCTTGTTTCTTATGGGTTGATAATTCTGGAAACTGCCACAGCTGCCAATGATCTGCTCTCCAGCTATGGCTTGTCCTGGATGCCCTGGGGCCAAGCCACAGTTTCAGGGTGGGCTGGTTTCAGCTCTCAGCATGTTCTGCAATGAGCCCTTCCCTCCTGCCTGCTGCGTTGCCCCCAGTGGGAGATGTGTTTTTCTGTACTTCTGTGGGTTCTGGAGCTCTAAAATTTGTTTAGAGTCATATTTTATAGGTATTTGAGGTGGTTATGCTGGGAACTGTGGAGTTTTTCTGCTTCTATGCTGCCATCTCGACTGGACCCCCTGGAAATATGTTTTGCATGGCTGCATGTGTGAGATTTATATCACATTACTTGCCTTCTCCATAGGTAGGAGAGGGATTGGAGGGAGAATTTGAAATTCAAAAATTTTTAAAGTGAATATTAATTTTTCAAAATGTAATTGGAGAATATTTAACAAGATAAATAAAAATATAAATTTTGAAAATGCAATAATTTAACTGGTGATCCAGTGATAATTTAGACTAGGATCCTGGAGATACACCTGGAAGGACTTTGGAATTTATTTCATTCAATGCCTTTTTTCTTACACATGGAGAGAAGCAGAGCCCAGAGAAGGGCACTGACTTACTTAAGATCCCACAAGGACCGAGTTCCAAAGCTCCAGAGCTGACGCCCTTTCTAAGGTCCACAGGACTCCCAGCCTGCTGCCTGCCCAGCTTTGCAGGGCCTTGCCAAGAGCCCTGGCATCCCTTCCGTTCTGTAGGGTGAGATTTTGTTGGGAGATTCTTGCAGGGTGGGACTCACAGTAATGATCAGCACTACCCGCAATAGCAGCAGGGTTTAGTGAACACGTTCAGGCCCTTGCTTCACTCTGGGTACAGTACTAAATTCTCAGATCCAAGACATGAAGCAGTCCTGGTCATTTCGGACTCTGCCTGGGCCTGTGCTGGGTGCTGAGGGGTCCGTAGAAAAGTGAGACCTGCCTCGCCATGGACAGCAACAGCAATGCCTGGGACCACAGAGGGCTTCCACACACATCCCCCTGTCCCCACCTACCCAAGAAGGTGGATCCTACAGTAGAAGCATTTTTAGCCCCATTTTTCAAACAGAGAAACAGAGACTCTAAGAGGCAGTGCCTTTACGGCCGGCGCTAGAAATCTTGTGATGTTTGTTTCCTGAAAACTTCCTCTGCTCCTTGGTTTCCTCCCTTCCCTAGGGCACCAAGCACAGGATTTTCGGAAGAAGAATTAGTTCTATTTCAGCTGCCACAACATTAGGGCTTTCAGAGACCTCTGCTCTCAGGTGCCTGTTTCAGCAGACAGCCTTTGGAAATGACTCCTTTATTAGAGAATTGTGAATCTGGTCATCTTCATTAAGGGTTAACGGAATTCTATCTCTTGTGGCAAAGGGGAAATCCTCTCTAGGCTTTTATGAAACACCCCCTTTTACCAGGCAGATCAGAAGAGTCCCATGAAATCCCCTCAGCCCCCAGTCAGACATGAGATGCATCTTACAGCTGAGGTTTAGAAGGATTCCCACTCTGCTGGCAGCGTCCAGGAGAGCCGGCGAGGTTTAATCCTGCCAACGGCTTAACAGACTCGACCTTGCCCAGGGCAGGAAGGCTGATCGCTGCCATTTGGAGAGCGCTCCCAAGGTGGGGCCAAGCTTGGCCTTTGCTGTCCGGATTTCAGGTGAGTTCTGCACCGGAGAGGCGGACGGGAAGGCAAGGAGGAGCTCGGCTTCTTTGGGCGGGCCATTGTCCAAGTGAGAACCTTGGGCTCGGGAAGGGCAGTGAGTTACTCAGGCACACATAGCCGTAGCCGA
>CM053586.1:362388867-362405694 GCA_028646515.1 Pseudochirops corinnae
AAACCCAGGCCTCATATGTCTGGCTCACCTTCCACTGTGACATGCTTCCCCCACCAAGCAGAGGGCTCTGTGCATAGTAGGAACTTGATTTGTGAGCCGGAGTAATCGCCAGTCCACAAATTCAGTGTGTTCATGGCCCGGGAGGAGACACCACTCTCCTCCACCCATCTCCATAGCAGGTACGCTTTCCCTCCAGCGTCTGCTTCTGCACAGTGTGGAGTGAGAGCAGAATCAAGAACACTGGCTGTACTGGGGCCATGGAGATGGTGAAAGATGGGGATCTGTGGCTGCTTGGGCCAGCCTTCCAATTACAGGGTTTGTGCTGCTGCTGCAAGTCGAGGGATGTCTGCCTGTGGGGAAGCTCTTAGGAGCAGCCTTATCTCTGAGTCAAGCAGCCAGACCTGCCAAGAGATACCCAGGAGGAGACAGAGGCCTTAGTGCCCGTCTGTTCATCTCATTGACCTCCCCCATCGCTGGGACGTCGGCCGCCCTCATTGAAAATCATCGCTTCGGAGATCTGAGGGTGGAGCGGCCGGGGGTGGCTCAGCCACCCCAGAGACACGCCAGTGGGAAAGCGGCTGGGATGGGCTTGGGATGTGTGTGGCTGTCATTTCCCAAGCAAAGCCTCGCAGGGATTTCAGAGGCTGCCCAGATCACATCTGCTCCCAATTCCCGTCTCTCCTCCTTCCCCACGCCATTGCCATGGTGATTCTTCAACAGGCTATTTTCAGGCCACTGACGGTGAACTTTACTCAATAACACGGGGATCCAACTTTCTGGAAACTGATCTCTAATGCTGAAATGTTCTCTCAGTCTCCTCCTAGAGCAAGAAGAGAGAGCGCAAAGCCGGCAGCCGGTGGCTGTCAGACTGTGATAAGAAAAATGCCAGGAAGGCTGCAGAAATAGAGAGAGGCCAGGGATGGAAAACCCCCCTCACCCCTCGGGCCCCGGATCTTTGCCCCAGATCCCGGGCAGGCTGCCTGAGTGGAGCTGATTAGGCCTCCTGCAAAAGCAAAGCTGAAAATGATCGAAGTCTGTGCGCGGCGTTCAGGGACACAATTTAAAGTGAAAGACCCAGCAGAGCCCAGCTGATTCCAACAAGCATTTCTTAAGCCCCGATTAAGAGCAAGGAAAGAGCATGTATTAAGGACTTACTGTGTGCCCAGGACTGGCATCACACCAAGGCATAAAAACAAAGGCGGAATTTGCATTTTATGGGGGTGGGGGAGGGGAGGTGCCCACCAGGGTGTGCTGGTGAAGTCCAGGGAGTGAAGGACAGTTGAGCTGAACCCTTGTTCAAAATGGGGGTTTGAGGAAGAACTCACCAATGGGAGAGGGGGCTTTGTTTGGAGAAGAGGCAGAAAGCAGCGTGGGCATGACCCAGAGGGAGAAGGCACAAGGCACTTGCTGACTGGTCGTTGTCCCTCCTTCCAAAATGATGCCACTATGTTGGGGTCAAGGTCCAATGTGTCTGAGCCTAGTCTGATCAGACCAATCCGAACTCAAAAGGGTCTACCACAGGTGGGGCAAAATAGTTCCTGTGAACATTTGGGTTGGGTTCTCCAAATCTGAACATCCTGAATTTCCTCTGAGCTGTCTCAATTCTGCTTTGCTCATAGAGCACCGCCCCTTCTCTGATGTGGGCCCGCCATGCTGAGAGGTCCTGGACCAGTGTCTCCCATGTCACACAATCAACTCCAAAGTCCTTAAAGAGAGACCCTGAGAGTGTCCTTCTATGACTTCTTCTGATCACCATGTGAGTGCTTGCTTGCCCTGTGTGAGTTCTTGGTAAAATAGCCTTTTGGGCAAGCCTACATTTGGCATTTGAACGGCATGGCCAGCCCATCAGAGCTGTGCTCTCTGCAGTGGAGCCCGACTGCTTTGCAGCTTAGCTTGAGAAAGGACTTCAGTGTCTGGCACCTTATCCTGCCAGGTGATCTTCAGCATCTTCCTAAGACAGTTCACGTGGAAGTGACACTGGGCATGAAAATTTAAAAACTGGTATTTCTTGTCTTGCTATGGCCATAGATCTTGGACTAGACGTTACCTTCGGGATCATCTGCTCCAATTCCCTCATTTTACAGCTGGTGAAACTGAGGCAGCGAGTGATGTGACCAGCTCTAGGCCAGTCAGGTGCTGACTGAGAGACCAGGAGCCAAATTCAGGAGCCATTGCTCTAAGTTCATGCTCTTCTCACGCTCAGAGTCTGCAGCTTCCTGGGTGTTCCAGCGTGTATGTAGAGGAGGATGATACAAGGAAGAGCCTGCGGAAGCTTGAGTGTTCATGGCCCTGTCACGCGCATTTGTGGAAGCCTGAGTCACCCTCTTTAGTCCATCCTGGTCTCTGCATCGGTACCATTGGCTGTTGTTCACATCCCCTTTATGGAGCATTTCATTCCCCCTCCAGACCTTGGCAGAGGTGGCAACTTACTCTGATCTGCATCCCCTTCCCCATGTCTGCTCCTGGGTCCCCAGATTCCTTTCATTCACACTCAGGTGCTGCCTTCTACAGGAAGCTTCTCTCAATCCCTGACATTGTACGTCCCCCTCTGCTACTAGTTGAATATATTATTTCATTTTTGTTTTGGTAATCCCATACCTAGACCACCATCTGATACCATGTTATTCAGTCATGCCCAATTCTTCATGATCTGTGGACTTGTCTGTGGGGTTTTCTTGGCAAAGATACTGGAGTGGTTGGCCATTTTCTTCTCCAGTGTAGCCTCACTTCACAGATGAGGAACTGAGACAAATAGGGGTTAAGTGACTTGCCCAGGGTCACACAGCTAATAAGTGTCTAAGGCTGGATTTGAACTCAGATCTTCCTGACTCCAGGCCCAGTGAACCACCTAACTGCCCTCATCTGATGCAGAGCAGGAATTCAATAAGTATTTGTTGAAATAACTTCTTCACAGTCTTCCACTGTGTAGTCTCTGGATAAGAACAGGGATTTTTTTAGTCCTTGTCGTACTCCAATGAGAATCTATTCACCAAATCCCTGTTTACTGGGCATATTTTTAGAGTAGAAGGTTGAATACATATGTGGGTTGTTCAAATAAAAATGTGGAGAAAAGACCAGAACAAGACAGGGTAAGAAAGGCTTCCCCTCCCTAGGAAGGAACCAAGAATTAAAGCAGAAACAAGGTCAAATGACTGTGGGGGCTCCATTGTCCTGGATGGTGAAAATATATTTTTACAAGTAGCTTCTGATCTTTTCCATTTTTCTTCTCTGTGCTGTCCCCCTGCTATTCGGAGCCACAAATACCCTTGGGATGCCTGGGACTAGTCGAATGTCTCCTTGAGCCCCTTATAAATGGGTCTTGCCTTTTGTTCCTTTTTTCTGTTTCGTGAGGCACTGCTGCCTGTAATCACCCATCATCCTTTTTCAAAAGATTTTTGTAAATGAGTTTATGTTTCAAACCATTATTACTACAATGTATAAAGCTACTAGAGCTCTTTCACTTAACTGCGCATTCTATCTTCCAGTTCCATTTCCAGTCAGAATGTCAAGACTGACACAATTCAGGTGCACCAGCCGTACGATCCGTTCGCTGGCAACTGGACGAGGGTCTCACAGTTTGAGGATCAACAGCTAAGTTGGTTAATAGACAGTCTGGAAAGTATGTGATTCTTAGCTCCCTCTACCCCACTTCCAGCCTCTCTACCACCATCACCATGAAGATGAGAGTTTTCTTTCAATGGCAGGACTAGGGATCATTGTGTGTTGTCTTTTGCCATCGGCAGGAATTCATCCCCAAGTGTCCAGCTCACTGATGAGAAGCCTTTTTGCACTTAGCTAGGGCATCCTCAAAGGGCAGTCTCAGCTTGTTATTGGGACTATCCTCTGAGCTTTTTTGGCATGGCAGAAGCTGTCAGTTTGTGGTTCAGTGGTGAAGCCTTTGAGAAGCCAGCTAGGGTTGGTTCTGTGTAACAATGACTGAGGGGCCAGAGCAGGACTTTCTGAAGGATGGCTTGGCCATATACCTTTATCAGAGCTATTTGATACAAAGATATTTTTTTTCCTGCTGACTCTTAGCCTAAATTCTCACTCCACCTCCCTGTCTAACCCTAAATGCAGTTCCTTTTCTTATTCTAGCTGTATTTTGTTCATACAAATGCTTTTCAATTTTGTGTAGATTAAACAATCTTGTTTGTCTTTTACAACCACCTCCTTCTTGGTTGTTCTTCACCCCCAGCTATGGTTGTGAAAGGGACCCCCTTTGTCCCTATAATGGCAAGGGAATTTGAAGATCTTCCCTCTTCCTTAATGGGCCTCACTTGGAGCCCAACGAGAGAAGCTTGCTTAGGGGAGGCTTGTTTTTCAACACACCTTTTGTTACTTTGTAACTAGGTCATGAAGGTTGTAATGTCCCCTGACTCTGAAGAGGGGTATATATGTACTCTGAGGTGAGGTTTTGCTTTGGGACTTACTCATGGGAAGAGTTCTGTGATTTGGCCTGATAAGACTCTGGGCAGTCGTTGAGCTCCCGGCTTCGAAAACCCAGATGATGGTGCTTCTCCCTCTGGTGACTAACATGGTATCTATGTAATGGTCCAATGACTAGAAGCCCTGTCTGTGGAATTATGTTGTTTCCTCTGTATTTTTGTCAGCTTTTAATTTTTGTTTGTATTTTCTGAAGTTTAGGGTGTTGACTTTTTCCCCTGAATGAAGTGAATGATATATATAGGTGTATATATGTATATGTGTATATATGTATATATGTATATATGTTTGATTAAAGTAAGATTGTTAACCCATTTTGAGTTGCTTTCCTTTAGAAAAACAGAACAAAGAACCTGTGCTAGCAGCCATCCTGGATATGCTAGGGTGCTTGCTACTACAGTCCCCTCTCTATTTGGGAGGAGGGGTTGGCTGGAGAGGAGATACTTTGCTATTTTATATTCAGGTCCACAGATACACTTGGAACTTACTCTCATTTCTAGTGTAACATACTGGTCTAAAATGAATTTCTATCAGACTGCTTTCAAGTTTTCCTAGTTGTCCTGGCTGAGTAAGGGGTCTTTCCCTCAGTGGGTGTGTTCACACTTGAACACTATGTTTGGTTGTAGTGGATTACTTTGTTTCATACTTTGAAAAACATTGAAACTTTTCAAATTTTCAGCAATCTTAAAAGGAAATCTTTCTCAAACATACTGCATACTTCCCTGTCTTATTAAATAGAGCAAAAGGAGCAAATTTAACCTTTTCTTTTTGACTCGCTTTTGGTTGAACAAGCACCAGTAGACTCAGTGTGATGTGATGGAAAGTATACTGGGCTTGTAGCCAGAAGACAGGGTTGTAGTCCAGGATTGGGTATTTAGTAAGTGGGGGGATTATTTAGGCTTCTTAATCTCAATGAGTTTTGATTTCCTTATATGAAAAATGGGATGATAATCCTTGGAATAATTGCCTCTCATAGTCATTCTGGGGAATGAACAGGATGAGGAATGTGAAAATCCTTTGTAACACTATAAAGCCCAGCTGCTCTTGTCAGTTGTTAAGAGTGGAAACAAGGCTGTGATTTTAGGGGAGCAGAGAGAGCTATTCATCCCATTCCTTCAAGTCCAAGACTGTTCTGCTTTTCGAGTTCTTGTCTCTTATCTTTTGTACTTTACTTGTTGTTCTTCTCCATGTTAGACAGTCAGTTGTTTCTTGGGGCTGTTGCTGTATAGACACATGCTATCTACTATCATTAATTAGTTCTGCAAGAACCTGACCATTGGCAAAACCAGCACCATGGGGGTTCATGAGAACAACATGAGATAATAATGTAAATGTGGACAGGTCCAAACAATGATATGGCAGGGTTTTACAGCTTTATCATAGGGATTAATTACAATGAAGTGATGATGTTATTGTGAAGCAAGATACTTGGGTCATGCTTTGGAAGAACGCGCCCATGTCTGAATGGGGGGACAGGATTAATTTAGGCATTAGATAACACATAATCACATTAAAACAGATATTTGGGGCATTGCAAATTTACCTTCCCATATAGCTTCAGTTAAACTTAAAACTATCTTTTACCAAAACACAGGTTTGAATGACGGGAATCCAATGAATTTTGTGGGACAGGCAAAACAGAAATATAATTCATCCTGACAAAATAATTGGTCATGGCAGCCTTTGGAATCATCAGACCCAAACCCACCCAAGTTTCAATCATGCCCTTCCAAGTACATTAATTTCTCTCCTGGTCACCAACCCCTATTGTGGGTGACAAGACAACTTTTCTTACTGTATTTCTTTAGGGTAAGAGGAGAAAGAATAAAGAGGAAAGGAGAATGTAAGCTCCTTGAAGGGAGGGACCATTTCCCTTTTATATTTAGCACAGTGCCTAGTGCTGAGTGGATCCTTAATAAGTGTTTCTTGATTGATTAAGAGATTGTAGCAAAGATGGTCCCACTATGGGAAAGTCAATGTAAAGAGCACACTATCCAGCCCAGAGATTTGTGATTGAGAGAGATGGATGAGTGGACAGATCTCTGTTTCAAATATCTGTGGAGTCTTCAGTTTTTCTGGCTCTATGTCCACCATTTAAAGAGTAAGGCCTTCAGCAATGAGTAGCAGCGTCCCTCCTCTCCCATCCCCACCCCCCAAACTGCCAGCTTCCAAGTAATGGCGACTGTGAGTATGTTCTGTTCAATGGTCCTCAACAAAAGAAGAAAAAGAGGGATAAATGGAGGAAGGAGAGAGATATGTGAGACAATAAGGAGAGAGGAGGAATCAGAAGAAGCATGAAAGAAGAAAGGTAGGAAAGGGGGAAAAGAATGTTGTGAAGAGAAAGAAAGGAGAAATAAGAAGGATGAGAATGAGGAGAGAGAGAGATTGAGAGAGAGAGAGAGAGAGAGAGAGAGAGAGAGAGAAATAAAGAAGAGGGGAGGAAGAGAGAGAGAGAATGAGAGAAAGATGGAGAGAGACAGAGAGGTGGAAGATGGAAAGATAGCTCACCAATGGACTGGGACCTGGACTCCAGGGGACCTCTAACTCTCTAGATACCTTTGGAGTCCTGGCATTTGCCATTGTGTGCTTATAGACACACACACACACACACACACATACACACACCACAACACACTTTCTCCCTTCTTCTTCAATTGGCTGAGACACAGGATTTTATTTGTAAAAGGACATATTCAGGAGCAATAAAAGTAAATGGTGGTACCAACAAGAAGCCACTGGAATTCAGTCCTGAGGTGACTGAAGCATTTCCTCTGAGCTTTTGGGTGCCCTGAAGTCCTTGCCCATGTTACAGCCCAGCAGGACGGATTACAATGCTCCTGCTGCCCCTTTTCTAAGATAAGCAGGAAGGAGGAAAGTGATTCCTTCAAGTCCTCATTCCCTACTGTTTGGTCTCTAGAAAGGAAAAAAAAAAAAGTGCTGCCTAACAGCTAAGTTCTCACCAAGAGAAGTAGTTGGAGGGGGTGGGCAGGGTGAGTCACTCCCCGCTCCCCAACCTCCAATCCCCTGCCCCTGCATCCAGGGTCATTCCTTGGGATGAGAGGTTCCTAATCCTGCAAGGGGCCCCCTCCTCTCTTCCCCACCTCTATGCCTCAGTACTTAATAGGGCTCACTGCCTCCTATGACCATGGGCATCAAAGGGAAAGGAAGACACTTCTGGGGACAACGTCTCTCAGATCTTTGCAAGCAGCAGCTCTCTGAGCCATTTCAACCTTTGGGCCGAGTCCTCCCCAGCAGAGTTTCTCCAGCTTTTGGGTCTCAGGCTCCTTCATATTCTTAAAATTAATTGAGGACCCAAGAAAGGTTTTGTTCATATGATATATGTATATCTATTGCTGCACTGAAAATTAAAACTGACCACTTAAAAATGTTTATTCATTCATTTGAACACCACAAAAATAAACTTTTACATGTTAACATAAATAACATTTTATGAAAAAAAATCTGTATTTTCCAAAATAAAAAAAATTAGTGACAAGAGACATTTTACATATTTTTGAAAATCTCTTTTATGTCTTAATCGAAGCCAGCTGGGTTCTTCTCTCTTCTCCCTTCAATCTGTTATGAGATATTGTTGTATTGAAGTATATGAAAAAATCCACCCTCACAGCTATGGATTCGGAAAGGGGGGAGTATTCTACTAGGTAAATAGCATCTGAGTTTGATTGTGATTGATCTCATGGACCCGGCGAAAGGCTCAAAGGCTCTCGGGGTCTAGGGAGCCCGTGCAGACGCTCTGCTCCACAGGTGGGAGAACCCCACTCCCCATCCACTTACTCCTGTCACGTACCCTTGCTACTTCAGACTGCGTGCTCACACCACTTCCCCTCAAACTCGCAGCATGATAGCCCTGCCCATAACAGTCTGATTTCTCCATCAGAAACTTAGATATAAATTAGCTCTACGCCCCTGCATTACGTACTGGGAAATGGACGTGAAGAGGGAGGAAGTAATTTATGATAAGGCTGGAAAGGTAAGCTGGGGCCGAGTCAGGGAGACTCTTAAAAGCCAGAGGAGGTTATGTTTCATCTTAGAAGATACAGGTAGCCATTAGTGAGGAGGGAGTGACATGGTCAGATGGTTGAAGGAAAATCATTTTGGCAGTTCTGTGGAGAAGTGATCGGAGTTGGGAGATGTGAAGCCAGCTGACCAGTGAGGAGGCAAATGGGCTAGTCCAGGGGTGAGGCCGTGAGTGGAGAGATGTTGGGGATGGCTCTCTGGACTCCACCAATCAATGAATCAATAAGTATCCATAAAGTACCTACTACGTGCCAGGCATTCTGTAATAAACTTATCTCGCAGCACTAAGTGCGTGAATGAAAAGGCAGATGGGAGGTGTCTGCTGTATGCCAAGGACTAGGCTAAGTGTGTGTGGGGGGAGATAAATATCAAAGCCAAGGCAGGTCCTGCTCTCAGGGAGCTTACGCTCTAACAGGGGAGAGGTGTGCCGTCCAGGAAGAGGCCGTTTGACTTGGGAAGTAGCCAAGGTAGGGAGTAGCTTTCCAGCCTAGGGTGACCTTGGCAGTGCCAATGGCCCGTGGTTCCCTCACACCGCCATCATGAGGATCTGAGGGATGAGAGCAGGGGGTCTTGGGGGGATGTTTGTGTGTGTGCCATTTCCCTGTAAACCACGCAAAGGCAGAGCCCATCCCACCTCAAGGCAGCACTGCACATAGTAGGAGTTTGGCAAGTGGGAGCTGAATGACCTTTAAGAAATGCCTAGAGTGGAAAATAAAATTCAGACCCTCTCTTCCCACCTTGAGCAGAAGTCCTTTTTACAAGGACGTTTTGAAGTTCAGCAAGGGTAAAAGCAGAGCTCTCTATGAGTTGATGCCGATTAGGTCCGAGTCTTTGGAAAGAAACTTTTGGAGGCTCCTGAGGAC
This sequence comes from Pseudochirops corinnae, assembly GCA_028646515.1. NCBI lineage: Eukaryota > Metazoa > Chordata > Mammalia > Diprotodontia > Pseudocheiridae > Pseudochirops > Pseudochirops corinnae. The sequence continues at coordinate 362,398,212 of CM053586.1, forward strand.
TGGAAAGGTCTAGGATCTCAGGTCTCCTCTAGCCCAGACACATCCAGGACCTGAAGCAGCTGGAGCTGAGAGCAGCAGAGGCGAGGGAGGTTTGGGGGGAGCCTCCCCGCTTTTAGACTCTTCTCATTTCAAGGCTCCAAGTTCCAGTCCAGGTGGTTTGCATCCAGATCTGACGCCTTTGCCCATCTAGGCATCCTCCTTCCTCCTGGGCTAGTGGCCCTGGCAAAAGCTTCCTGTCTCTTCTGTCCTCTCTCCAATTCATCCACCATTCAGGTGCCAAAGTGACTTCAGCACGTCTGATGGCCTGTGGGTTCTACAATGACCCTGAACATGGCAACCCTCCCTACATGATCCTCTGAACTCCCTGGGCCTCCCTCCTCATCTATAAAACAAAGGGGGTGGCCTGGATGGCCCATGGTCTCCCTGGTTAAGGCGCCCATCAAGGACTTCCCTTAGCAGCTCAGTATCGAATGCTTCTGGCTCCTGGCCCTGCCTTGAACTTGCACCCTGGTTCTAGCAACTGGAGCTCTTGCCTCGTTCACTGAGAACAGGCCCTCAATTGGAGCCTAACCCCCACGTCTTTGTGCCTCATGCCAAAGACTGCACCCTGGTGCCTTGTCCTTGACCCTGGAACTCAAGGGCTCCTGCCTTGTTCTTGCCAGTTTGCTTAGGGCTGGGAGGGGTGACCAGAGCGCCCCATGGCTGGACCTTTCTGACATTATGTACAGGTCTGTACTTATACTTGCCGTTTCCCCCTAAGCTCCTCTGCTCTCAAGGGCACCCCCTACTACCCACCAGTGGACCTTCTAGAAACCAGGTGGCTACCCACTGAGGCCACCTGCTGCAGTAGAGATGAGCATCAGTTTTGAATTTGAGGCCTTGGGCTCAGCTCCCTCCCCTCTCACTACCTGCTTAATCTTGCAGAAATTCCTCTCCCTCTCTGGGCTCCCCTTCCACCCAGTTCCAGGATCCAATGCTCCTTTTAGTGAGGTTTCCATGGGGGCAGTTTTTGTTTGGGCCTGTGCTGGACCAAAGGACATGTGAGGCCCTCTCCATCCCTGAGATTCTGCGATTCGCTGTCGGGGTTACAGATGACCATCTGCTCCCATCACTGCCCTGACGCTCTCCCTTCTGCCCAGAAAGAACTGGCCAAGTGCACAGATGGCGCTCTGCCCAGCCCTGGCAGGGAGGAGCCGCCTTCATCACCATCTCCATTACAAGGTGTGGGGAGCAGAAAGCCAGCTGTAAAGCCAGGAGGAGGGGAGGGGGAAGTCCTGCCCGGCAGAGTCTGTACAACCTCTCAGGTCCTAGGCAGCCCTGAGGCCAAGAGCAGCTGACCTACATTGATGGAAGGATTTTCTCACTGGGGAGTTCCCTCTATCATTACCAGGAAGATGACCAATTTACTCCCTATCCTCCATCTCATTTTACAGATGAGGAAACTGAGGCTCAGGGAGCTTGGTGCATCACTCAATGTCCCACTCTGTCCCACTTAGAGACAGAAGTGGGTTTTAAACCCAGGAATTCCTGACTGTATGTCCAGGGCTCTCATTTTCAATGCCACACTTGACCTCTGAATTCTGTTACACAAGAACTGATCCATCCAGTCTCAGGAGGCAGAGATGGTTCAGTGGGTAGAGTCCTTGGCCTGGAGTCAGGAAGATCTGAGTTCAAATCCAGCTTCAAACACTTACTGGGGATAATAGCCCCCATGTCCCAGGTTGTTGGGAGGATCAGTGTGGATAATGTTTGTAAAACAATCAGCACAGGGCCCATCTCACACACACAGTAGGTGCTTCGTTTCCTCCCTTCCTGTCCCTAATTCTCTTTTGTCTGAACCCTTTGGCTGCCTGGGCTCTCCTCCTACTCTCCTCTCTGCTTATTCTCTTCATCCTTCAAGGCCCCGCTGAGATGCTCCCTCCTGATTACTGAGCAGTGTCCGCTGGGCTGTCCATGAGGGCCTGCTCTAGCGGACAGAGGCCAGGATGCCAAGTTCCCAAGTTTTTGTCTGAAGTCAAGCCGCTTCCTGAAGCTCCGAGCCTCCAGAAGAAGGAAATCTTCCTGCGGGAGGGAGGCAACCCGCTTTCACACGGAGCTTCGATACATGAGGGTTTTAGGGGGGCATTTGCACAGACGTGCACCAAGTCACAGCCCCTAGGGACACGCCCTGCCAGCTCCCAGGAGCCGCCGCCCACATAGAGCCAGTACTAAAGACAAATGCTCAGCTCCAACCCCACCTGTAGAGAGTAATTAGGTGAGTCCTAGTCAGTTGGCCCACAAGCATTTAGGAGGACTTGCGATTTCTCAGGCATCCTGTGATGCAAAAACCCTTTGCTGCCCTCAGAGAGCTTACATTCCAATGGGAGAGACAACGTGAAAATGCCTACATACAGCCAGACACACACGTGGAAAATGGAGAATAATCTCGGATAAGAAGAGCCAGGGAAAAGCAGCGATGGAGGGAGTCTAAGCTGAGGCTTGGAGGTAGCCAGGGCAAGGAGGCAAGGAGGGGGCACTCAAGGCAGGGGGGCCAGCCAAAGCAAAGGTGTGGAGGTGAGAAATGAAGCTCTGGGTTGGAGGAACAGCAAGTAGGATGGTGTGGCTGGACTTTCCAACTCTGAATTCAATTCCAGTTTTGCTGTGCTCCCATCTCTGGTGTGAACACCAGCATCTGGGGGAAGCTCTGGAAGCTTCTCTGCGATCAGAGAAGGGGGGATGGGGCAGGGGAGGGACAGTCCCTCGCACCTGGGGCCGCTACTTCAGCCCAGCCCACCGCTGCCTGATGCTCACCTGCTGCCACTGCGTGGGTTTGGGGCTGGGTACCGAGGAGCCGCCTGCAAAGGCCTAGTGGAGAGAGATGGGGAATAGCGTCTGCCTTGTCCTAATGAACACCAAGCAGCGAGCTTCCCTGCCAGGCAGGGTGATTATGTCAGAATCTGAAGTCTATTTAGCCGCCGCCGGCTCCTCGAAACAAGATTCACATTCAGCGCTCCTTGGGGTATCCCGCTCTCCTCAAATTATTCCTAATTATTCCTGGATTGGAGACCGGCTCCAGTTGCTCGGGTAGAGAGGATTGAAAAGCTCACTGAGATACTGCCGCTGGCTGATGAGTCCAGGGGTCGTAGATTTAGAGCTAGGAGCGAGCTCCAAAGCATCCCGTCCAACCCCGACATTTTACAAATGGGGAAGCGGAGGACCTCGGAGGTTAAAGCATTCTGCCCAGGCTCCCCGACCGGGCTAGTGCCAGGGCGCAGCTGCAAAGCCGGGCTTTCTGGTTTGCTTCATTTGTTAAATTTTCAAGTCCATCGTTCTTTCCAAGACACAGTGCTAGGGAGGGAGAAGGCCCCCAAAGAGCAGAGCTATTCAAAAGTGGCCGGGCAGCTTCGGGAGGAGGGAGTCTGCAAGCCCCGGCCGAAGGCTGTCTGCTTGGATGTGGCCTGGGGGTCGTTCGGGGGTCCCCATGCCCATCTCCTGGCTTCCTTTGGTGCCACTGTCCCGATGCTCCGCCGTCTCTCCTTCATCTCTATCCATCGTTAGCCTGATCGCACTTCTCTGCCCCATGAGACTCTGAGCAGAACACTGACCGTTTCTCCTTCTTTAGGGCTGTGCCTGCCACACTAGGTGGTTGGCAAATGCCCGTTGGGGTGACTCGTTGACACCTGCCTCGTTTGCACCTTTTACAATTCCTGGCTTCCTTCCAGTCTCAGCTCAGCTGCCCTTGGGTACAAGATTTCATGCCCGCCCTCCTCCCCAGGCTACGTGCCTTCTCCATCTAGAAATTATGTCCAATTACTTTGTATCTGCATATGTGGTTACGTGGTTTATGACCACCCTCCCCAGCTAGAGAAAAAGCTCCTTGAAGGCAGGGATGGGTTTCTTTTGGTCTTGTACCCTCCGCCTCTGCCCTTTTGCCTAGAATATCAAAAAAGGACTTAATGAGGATTTGTGGAATTGGAGTGAAACCAACACCCCAAGGTCTTCCCAACTTTAAAATCCTGTAATTATATAATTGCGTGAGTCATACCGTGAAAAATGTTTTGTTTTGTTTTGTTTCCTGAGTTTTAGAGGGCTTGAGAGTGTAAAGCTTGATTGTAAAGTGAGAAAGCTCTTCGGAGAGTTTGCAGAAATGTCTCTTCATATGATCCTAGTTTTAGAATTGTAAGGACCTGTGCTTTCAACGATGGTGACTCCTTCAATTTAGCGAAGGAAATTGGCATTCAGAGAGGCTGTCCTGAAAATGTGTACTGCTCAGGTGTGCTGAAGGGTCTAGCATTGAAGATGTAGCCCATGTCCCACCAAACTGCGTTCTGGTGAACTATTGACTTCCACATGAAGTGCATTGGTTGATAAGTGTAATTCCTGGGCTTGAGCCCTCTTCTCACCTTTCTGGAAACCTCTAATATCATTTAATCATGCCAAACCAGTAGACCAGACAAGGAACCCACATTTAAATGTTAGCTCTCAAACAATTTGCAAAAAACAGAGAAAAACTTCATATTCTAGTTTATGTTCTCATCCTAGAAGAGAAAAGGACCCAAGTGATAATCTAGTCTCACACACAAGGAAACTGAGGACCCAAGGGGCAAGTGACTTGTGCAAGGTCACACAGTAACGAGGAAAGCTTGGATTTGGACCCAGGTCCATCGGCGACAGATGTTGAGCTCTTTTCTCTAAGCCAACCCCACCTCTAGCTCAGAGCTACCAAAGCACGTGATGAAGGCAGCCTGATCAGCCACCACCACCACAACATCACCCCACAACACACCACTAACACACCACCTCTGCTCTATTTGCAGGCACAGCTCTGCTTTGGTTACAGAAGTCCTTTCCATGGAGCGTCTTTTCCCAAGTGGAAATGGTCCAGTATTGCCCTGTTTCTCTCTCACTGTGTTGTGTTGGATGTTGAATTAAAGCATCGCTTGCCTGGGGCTCCTCTATACCCAGGCGGAAATCATGTTTTCATCTGGTGGTTTTTATGTTGGAAAAGTCCTGTGAACTTGTACTTGGCTTGCTCCCCTGATGCAGAATAACCGTGTTCCCGGGGGCCCTCTGAAAACCTATCCTGATAAGCATAAGGATGCAGAATTGATTGTAAAGTCTTCACCTCGTGCATCAGGGAGGATTACGTTTCAACAGCACATACCTCCTGAGCCTAACACCTCAAGGTGTGTAAAGCCCCAAATCTCCCACTTATGTCAATGGCTAATTATCTGTGAAGCAGGGATTTAAAAAATGATAAAAATATACAACTGGGCCCCCATCACCTGTAGTTAATTAGCTAGGATCACAGGCTGCATCTGGCCCATCCTGCCAAAGCTAGCATCTTCACTATGAAAAGCAAATTTAAAAAAATAGTCTGAAAAAATGAAAACAAAGAAAACTTCCACCGAGTTCATTGAAAAAATACCAGCCCTCACATGCACTTGTTCAGCTTTTATTAAAAATTAAAGATTATGTGAGCCTGGAAATTAATTATGAGCTGTGGAATCCTCCTTCAGCATGTTTGTAAAAAGGAAAGTGATGCCTGGGTCAGCAGAGGTCATTTCCCACTGCATGTTGGATGTTTCCCGAACCTTAGAGTCCTTTCAGAATTGCTGTGGGCATAGACACTGCCCCCTGAGAGACACAGAGAGAGAAAGAGAGAGAGAGAGAGAGAGACAGAGAGAGAGAGACAGAGAGAGAGAGACAGAGAGACAGAGACAGAGACAGAGACAGAGACAGAGACAGCGACAGAGAGACAGAGACAGAGACAGAGAGACAGAGAGAGAGACAGACATAAAGAGAGAGAGAGAGAACAGAGTCCTTCCCTTCTACAGAACTTAGAGAATTCTCAGCTAAGGCAATAGAAGAGTTTCATCCTCCTGCAGCCCACCTCATTGTTGTTCTCAGCTCTCTGAACTGAGCTGGGTTGGTCTAGGGACAAGGGATATATAGACTCTATCAATGAGTCACATTCAAAGCCTTTCCAACATGATAGAATCAGCCACCCAGAGCTTGTAATCCAGAGTCACAAAGAGACTCTGGAGGAGAACTTTAATGAGCATCAGAATCAGATAATTTGGGAGCTGGAAAAGGCCTCAGCCAACATCTAGTACAACTGGTACCCAAGATGAATCCCCTCTATAGTATCCCACCAAGTGACCACCCCTCCTTTCTTTGAAAAGCTCCAGTAAATCAAGGAAGCCTCCCACCTGCCAAGGCAGTCCATGATCAGGTACAGCTCTGATTGTGGAAAAGGTCTTCCATGCTTCAAACCCAACTTTGCCTCTACATTCTACCAAACAAGACCAATCTCTGCTTGAAGACAGTCACCACATTGAGTCAAAAAGCATTTACTAAGTGCTTACTGTGTGTCAGACACTGGCATGGGTTCTAGGGACACAGAGAAAAGCCAACACCTTCTCTGCCCTCAAGGAGCTTACATTCTGATGAAAACACAGCCTGTGAACCAGTAAGTACCTACAAGATCTGTAGTCAGCCTTTCCAGTCCACCTCCATCTCCTCTTCTTCCAGCTAAGGACACCCCGCTTCTTCACCCCATCCCCCGACAGCACATATCCCCTGGCCTCACCAAGGCTGGCTGCTCTCTTCTGGATTCTCTCTAGACCATTGAGGGCCTTCCTACAACATCACCCCCACAACTCAACCCAGCATTTCACATGGAATCTGACCAGGGCATGGGCTGAGTGGGGCGACCACCTCCTAGATATCAAAAACTGTGTCAACGGATTCCAGTAACCACATTTCGTGGTTGTTCTCCACAATTTTGTTTATTTTGTTCTGATGTGATTTCTGAAATGACTGAACTATAATCCCCTTTAAAAATAGCTGCCACTAATGAAAACAACAACGTGTTCTTAATTGCATTAACTCGGTGGGGAGTGGACTGCTGCCTCTTGCTGAGGACTCCTACAGAGCAGAGGGATGTTCTTTCTGCAGTTCTTTGTCACCAGCTTAACTTTTGTTTCTGTGAATTAGATGGATTATGTGATATATGTTTTGTGCAAAATATTTCAGGGTGAGGGAGCAGAATGATAGAAAGTCACCCTTTTGCCTTGAGATTTCATTTTACTTTTTCATGATTTGTGTCTTGGTGCTTTTCCACTGGTTTGGGACTCATGAGACCTGGCCAGAGGGTGATGGTTCTGCAGCCTCTTTTTTGTGTGACCTTGGACTACTCACTTAACTTCCTGAGACCTCCAGAGTGTGGACCACATGACCATAAAGGCTTCTTCCAGCTCAGCCTTGCTGCCCTTATGGCTTGGGAAGAATCAATAGCAGCACCTTTCCTCCTGGATCACCGCCCCGTCATGGCAGAAGGGCTCAGTGATGCTAAGCCACGTGGTGCATGGTTGTTCACCCAAGACGCTGTAACAGCAAGCACCCTAGCATGCCTAGGGCGGCTACTAGCACAGGTTCTTAGATCTGCTTTTCTAAAGGAAAGCAACTCAAAATGGGTTAACAATCCTACTTTAATCAAACA
>CM053586.1:362406194-362421868 GCA_028646515.1 Pseudochirops corinnae
AAGAAGAAAACCAAATCATTAAAAGTCATATAAAAATGTTTCAAATCACTGACAATTACAGAAATTCTCATTAAAGCAAATCTGAGTTTCCTCATTATAATCATCAAATTGTAAAGATGACAAAGAAAGAAAAATAAGAAATGCTGGATGGGCTATGGGAAAATAGGCACATTAATGTACAATATGATTTTCCATGAAGAATAATGACACAATCGATATTTAATTTTCCAACACTGTGGGAGAGTCAGAGTAGTCATACATCCAGAGTTTTCCTTTAATGATGGCAATTGTTTTTGTTGAGTTCTTTGAGAATTCAAGGTCTAGATATTTGAAGTAAGTGTGTATATATAAATAGACAATTCTTATTTATGACATGAATATTGTATCTACCATGCTCCATGAGTTGAGTAACTTTGCTATTAAATATCATTTATACATTTAGCTGCAATGACATAATATCCCAAACTTTATAGAGCATCTAGTGAAGCTTAAGGTGTTAGAGTGTGTTTCAGTGTACACTTTGAGAACCGCTCTTGCAGTCTTTAGATTTTTGTTTTGGTTGTGCTAATTTCTCTCTGTATCAGTTGATGCAAATCTTCCCTTGTTTCTCTGACTTTTCTCATCCATCCTTTCTTACAGCATAATCAATTACATTTTTAAAACTATAGATTTTTTTTTCAGTGACCCTTTAATGCATGGTTAGAGTTACTTCTTCTCAGTTCTTTGCTAGATCCAAGAAAGACTCCTACAAATGTCTTGGTATAAATTGGCCTTGGTTTCTAGCTTTGTTTTCCTTAAGGTCCATGCCCTGGGGTAGAACCACTGGGTCAGAAGTTATGGGAAATTTACTCACTTTCTTGAATAATTCCAACTTGCAATTGAGACTTTTTGGAGCGTTTGAGAGCTCAACTCACAGGGCACCAGTGGATTGGACTGTTCCCCATACTTCACTAGCTTTGCCTGGTTTTGTGATGTGGTATAAATATATCTTAGAATTATTTTAATTTGTATTTTTCTTAATATCAGAGATTTTGAGCATATTTCTGTGTTGTCATTTCTATTTTGTGAATCTTCTTTTGAAAGCTGTTTATTCATAGCCTTTGACCATTTCTTTATTGGAGAATGACTCCTGCCTGTTTACATATTTCTGTCAATTTTCTATACGTTTGGGATATCACAGGCTCTTAATTGATGATACTTGATGCAGGTATTTTTCCATTCTATAGTTTCTCTTCTAATTCTATCTTCATTGATTTCTTTCCTGGAAAAGCTTTTAAAACTTAAAAACTTTTTAAAACTTAAGTTGAGAATTCTCCGCTTGGCCATCGTTGTGAAAAATATCTGATCTTGTTTTCTTTTAATTTATTTTGTGGTTTGTCCTCTTCCATTCGAGTCACAGAATCATCTTGTGCTTCCTGGGGGATGTGCCATGCGATGCTGGTTCTGACAAGCTGGCTGAAGAAAGAGAAGGCTCTCCTACAACTTGGGTCTGTTCTGCGCTGTGGAATGTTTTTGACAGCTGACTCATGTCTGGGGGAGGGGGGCTCCTTCCTTGTTGACTGGCAGAGGAGTGTGGATGGGGAGTGAGGAGAGAAGGCAGCTGTCTCTGGACTCTGCCGGTTCCCAAGATCACATCATTTTAGAACAGGAAGGGGCCTTAGGAACGACCTGGCGCCATCTCCTTATTCCACAGGCCTGAAAATTCAAGCCTAGAGAGCAGAAGGGATTTGCCAAAGGTCACACCGGTCGCCATGGCCGAGCCGAGATCGGCGCTTGATTCCTTTGGCGGCGTTTCCTCCCTGCATCATGCTGCTGTCTCCTCCCTCATTCACTGATCCCTTCCTCCTTGTTCCCCTGGCCCTGGAGTGAGGCTCAGACACTGGGGAGAGGGGAGCAGGACGTTGGTGGGCATGGGTTCCCCTCGTCACCTTCTGTTACTGGTCTCACTGACTGCAGGCGTGTCCTCCCTGGGAATAACCCTGCTCTCTGGCTGCCCATGGGACCCAAAATGCACCTCCCAGGCTTAGGGGTTAGCCTTGTGGTCTCAGGCCAGGCCACTGTCCCAAAAGTATGAGTGCCACCTTAAGGTTTAAAATCTTGACATTATCCTCCTCTTCACTGTTTCTTCCCCTGGATTTAATCACTTCATGGGGAGCAAACACCAAAGCACAGCTGCAGTGGACTCCAAGATAGGAAGCAATGACTTTGAGTAGGAAAGAGACTCGAATAGGGAAAAAAAGTGTGTGTGTTGGGGGGGGCCGCATCTCTTGTGTTGGGAAAAATCGGCGGTCTTCTGGGTGGATTTCTGGGGCTCCCAGACCTGTCTTGACAATGACCCAGACATCCATTGGCTTGATGCACCCTGGAAGGTCCTCATGTCTCCAGGGCTGCTCGGCCGCTTCCATGTCCAGCCTCACCTCTCCCAAAGTTTTCTTAGCATGGCACCTGGTATATGACAGAAGTGTAATCGGTGTTGATCGATTGACTGACAGATCTCAGACTGGCTTAGCCACAAAATGCTAATGTAGCATCTCTGAAATTCAGAGGGCTTCCAGGAGACCGGGCCTGCTCTTAGCTGTTGTGGACAAGTGTTTCCATCTCGGGATCAGATGCAGTCTGGGATGAATCAGAACTGCCATTCTCGAGAGTGGTGCGACCGCCCAGCTTTACTAATGTCACTGAGCCAGGGGTTAGAGACTGTACTGTCAAAGCTGGTGCATCAGAGTGGAGAAGAATCTGGCCACAAAGCTACCACTGAGAAAGCCACGGCTGGGCACCCTGCCTCGTCCGAGATGGCTGGGGAGCTGCTGCTAACCAGATCTGGCGGCCATGGTGTTTTTAGAGAAGCAACGGGTCTCTGAGCACACAATTTTGCATTGGAACCCCATCAGGGATCTTGTTAGGCTTTCTTCTAAGAAAGAGAAGGCCTGGGAAGCCATAGATGATTTTACTTCCCTTCGCTGCCATGAGAAGCAGCTGGTGGTGGTGGCCAGCACGTGGCTTTCTGCAGGGCTTTGGCTTGTTTTTAATTAGGGAGAGGCACTGGGAGGGACGGCAGGGCAGGGCTCCCTTTGGCTTTGAGATCACACACTTTGCACATCCCTACATGACTAAGTGGGACTGATAGGAGGGCAGGCTGGGGTGGGAGCCAAGGCTGGCCCCACTGGGAGCAGTGGCCAAAGGGTCACAGGCCCAGGGCCATTACCTGACTGGCCTATGGTCACCTGGGGAGGAAGTGGCAAAGGGCAGATTTGAACCCGTGTCTCCAAGTCAGAAGCACTGCTTTTTGGCTTAACACGAGCACTGCACCTGGGTCCAGATCCCGCTTTGCCTCGTTCTACCTTTGTGGCCTTTAGGTTGGACTAGGCCACTAGGGGCACCTCAGCACTCAGAGTTCAGGGCTGGGGGTGAGGAAGACCTGAATTAAGTGAGACCTCAGACACATGTTAGCTGTGTAACCTTGGGCAAGTCTCCGAACGGCCACCTGCCTCAGTTTCCTCATCTGTACCATAGGGATGGTAACAATGACACCTGCCTCCCGGGGCTATGAGGAACAAGAGCCGTATGAAGTCCAGCTGTGACACAGCCAGAGGAGCCCAGGACTTGGAGTCAGGGTGTCTCCAGCTCAGCTTTCCCCTGGGCCGGCCTTGACTGACAGGCTGGACAAGGTGGTCTCTGGGGCTGCTGTGCCTCTATGGGGCCGCCTGGCAGGAAGAGCTCCCTCAGCCTCCGCTCTGCAGAATCAAGCTCCACAAGCTAAGGTGCTGGTCACCAAAGGGCGAGGAGGGGAAGCGGAATTTTGGGAATGTCACAAAAGCCGCGTCCTCTGGCAGGCGAGGCTCTGTCTTGATGGCTCATGGGCGCCCATCCTTCTAGGCTGATGGGAGATGATCCTGAAGCTGCCTCAATGGGAGGAACATGTCTGAGCTGGCAGGAGCATGGAGGCTGGAGGGAAGGATGCCAGGTGGGCTCATTAGGCTGCACGGGTCCCCATGAAGGGCGCCTTCTCTTCTGGCAGAAAAGACCACCCAGCCTGGATGGCTCTGCCAGGGCTGCCCACTGGCACCATGAAGAGGAGGGGCCATTCCTCCAGGGACGGCTCATGGCAGCCACGTGCCACCGAGACATGGCAGAGATGGGGCCATGGTATCCATACAAGGCAGGGCTGGCTCCTCCACTCTGGGGGCATTCAGAGAAGGGGCTGAGTCCAGAGCCAAAAGGCCACAATGGGGTCATGAGCCAAAGTTCTGGGAGCTGATTGACAAAACAGACCCTAGCACAGACGTTGGAACTGAGCAAGGGATGGACTGGACAAGATGGCGGCCCAGGCCCAAGGTGCTGGGGGGGAGGGGTGATGTGGTATCTATGATTATGTAGCTGTTAACAGCAAGAGGCTGCCAGGGGATGCCACAGGGCACAGAGTGCCAAGCCTGGAGTCAGGAAGACTCATCATCCCGAGTTCAAATTCAGACTCAGACACTTCATAGTTGTGTGACCCTGGGCAAGTCACTTCACCCTGTTTGCCTCAGTGTCCTCATCTGTAAAGCAAGTTGGAGAAGGAAATGGCAAAGCCCTCCAAGAAAACCCCACATGGGGTCACGGAGGGTGGGGCACGACTGAGCACCAGCTGGGGTGCTTTTTCTGTTTTTCACTAATTACTCAGCTAATATGGCAGTTTTGTTCTCACACTGCAGAGGGCTTCCATCCGAGGGCTCACAGCGCACACACAACCAGGGTCTGCCCTTCTTGGATCCCTAAGCCCTGCCCCATGCACTCCCTCGTATGTGACGTTCCATCTCCCACCTCCAAGCCCTTGCTAAGGCCATGCCCCCTCCCCTCTGCCTCTTAGACTCTTTCACTTCACTCAAGGCCCTCGTGGTGCTGCTTGACCCGAGCTGTTGGCCTCATCCCCACAACAGAACGTGGGCTCCTTTGGGGCAGCAAGCCTTCTCTTTCCATCCTGGTGTTGGCAGAGCCTGGGAGGATGCCCTCACACCTTGCTGAGGCTGCCTGCTGTGGCCTTGCTTTGGTGCTGAACTGGCATCAGTCCCTGTAGAGAGGGGCACCTGCCCATGCCTAGCCTTAGTGGCTGTTGATTGCCTGCCCCTAGAGGTGGCGTCACACCGTGGGGCACTCTGCTCAGTGACCCGATCACTCCAGGGAGCAGCCTTCATTGACGGGATGCTCTCCCTTAGCAGAGGCCAGGGACAGCTTCCTCTTCCTTCACTTCCATCTGTGGTCCTGTTTCCTTCGGGAGCCCCTAGCAGAGGGTAGGCTGGGGGCCACTGCGAGTGGTGAGAGAGAAACGTGGAAAAGGGCTTCTGAGAGTGTTCTCACACACCTCCCCCCTCCTCTAATGCTGCCCCCACCCTGGTGCAGGCCCCCAGCGCCCCACTCCCGGACTGTTACAAGAGCTGGGGTGGAGGGTCTGCTTGCCTCGAATTTCTCCCCAATCCATCCTCCCATTAGCTGGCCAACCAACCTTCCTCAAACATACCAACTGCCCTGCCAACACACTGATGACTGCTTATGACCTCCAGGGACAAACGTAAGCTCCTGGGTTTGTTTTTTGTTTTTTATTAAATTATTTATTTTTACCTTTGTACATTCACTTCCATAAGTTTTAAATTTTCTCCCCCCTTCCCCTTATCCTCCCCAAGACTGATATGGGCTCTACAAATACATTCCTATTAAACACATTTTCACATTAGTCGTGTTGCATAGAGGAATTATAGTGAATGGGAGAAACCATGAGGAAGAAACAAAACAGAAAAGGAAAGTCTGCTTCTTTCTTCATTCAGATTCCATAGTTCTTTCTCTGGATAAGGCTGGCATTTCCCATCATGAGTTTTGTTTTAGGTCCTTGCATTGCTGAAAAGGGCTAAGTCTTTCAAAGTCAGTCATCGCACACTGTGGCTGTTACTGTGTACTATGTTCTCCCAGTTCTGCACCCCTCACTCAGCTTCAGTTCATATAAGTCTTTCCAGGTTTTTCTGAAGTCCACCTGCTCATCATTTCTCATAGCACAATAGTATTCCATGACGTTCATATACCAAACCTTGTTCAGCCATTCTCCAGTTGATGGGTATCCCCTCAATGTCAAGTTCTTGTCCACCACAAAAAGAGCTGCTATAAATATTTTTGTATATGTGGGTTCTTTTCATCTTTTTATGATCACTTTGGGATGCAACCCTAAAAGTGATATTGGAGGGGCAGAGGGTGTGCAGATTTTTATAGCCCTTTGGAAACAGTTCCAAATTGCTCTCCAGAATGGGTGGATCAGTTCACAACTCCACCAAAAATGAATTAGCGTTTCAACTTTCCCACATATTCTCCAACATTTATCATTTTCCTGTTTTGCCATGTTAGCCAATCTGATAGGTGTGATGTGGTACCTCAGAGTTGTTTTGATTTGCATCTGTAATCAATAGTAATTTAGAGCATTTTTTAATATGACCATAGATAGCTTTAATTTCTTCCTCTGAAAACTGCCTGTTCATATCCCTTGACTATTTATCAATTGGAGGAATGACTTGTATTATTGTAAATTTGACTCAGCTCTCAATATATTTTAGAAATAAGGTCTTTATCAGAGACACTGATTGTAAAAATTCTTTCCTAATTTTCTGCTTCCTTCCTAATCTTGGTTGCATTGATTTTGTTTATGCAAAAACTTTTCAATTTAATGTAAGCAGAACTATCCGTTTTCCATTTCAGACTGTTCTCTATCTCTTGTTTGGTCATAAATTCCTCCATTTTCCATAAATTTGACAGATAAACTATTCCTTGCTCCTCTAATTTGTTTATAATATCAGCTTTTTTACTTAGATTGTGAAACCATTTGGACTTTATTCAGGTATACAGTGTGAGACATTGGCCTATGCCCAGTTTCTGCCATACTATCTTCCAGTTTCCACAGCAGTTTTTGCCAAACCATGTTCTTCTCCCTGAAGCTGGAGTCTTTGGGTTCACCAAATGATAGATTGCTATAATCATTGACTACTGTGTCTTGTGCACCTAATCTATTCCCCTGACCCACCACTCTATTTCTTAGACAGTACTAAGTTTTGATGATTGCTGGTTTATAATACAACTTAAGATCTGGTATGGCAGGGCCACCTTCCCTAGCATGTCCTTTCATTAATTCCCTTGATATTCTAGATCTTTTGTTCTTCTAGATGAATTTTGATATTTTTTCTAGCTCTAAAAATAATTTTTGGTAGTTTGAATTGTATGGCACTGAATAAGTAGATTAATTTAGGTAAAATAGCCATTTTTATTATATTAGCTCGGCCTACCCACGAGCAACTGATGTTTTTCCAATTAGTTAGATCTGACTTTATTTGTGTGAGAAGTGTTTTGTAATAGAGTTCATATAGTTCCTGCATTTGTTTTGGCAGGTAGACTCCCAAATATTTTATCATATTTACAGTAACTTCTAATGGAATTTCTTTTTCTTTCTCTAGCTGTTGAGCTTTGTTAGTCATGTATAAAAGTGCAGATGTTTTCTGTGGGTCTGGGTTTGGTTTCTACAGTCTTTCCAAGGCTGCCCCCTTCCCACCTTTCCAGTCTTCCTCTGCTTAAGTCCCTTCCCCACCCTCTTTGATGCAGCCATAGTGGCCTCTTCTTGTTCCTTCTGGCTCCCAACTTTGGCACTTTGCATGGGAAGACTCTCCCTCCACATTTCTGCCATGTGGCTTCCTTCAAGCCTCAGCTAGTAAAGGGAGAGAACAATTTCAGTAGGGTTGGTGAGGGCAGGGGCTCAAATGTAGGGAGGGAAGATTCAGTAGAAAGGGAGGCAGTGGGGGAGCTGAGGTGGGAACACCTTTTTTAATCAGTGCAGGGGAAATGAGAGAGAAGGCTTCTCTTAGCACTGGGAAGACCTGAACCCTTTTAGAGGTAAATAGGGGAAGGGGAAAGGCAGAGGAAAGCCAAAGACTGAAAATGAGTGAGCAGTCCCCTCAGACAGGGAGCTGTCATTCAAGGGGACCCAAACTTCTGTCTACCATTGTATTGATGCAAAAACATGCACTAAAATTTAGTGACTAATTTAGTGACTAAATGCTTTTTTTGTGGACTACAGCCAGTTCTGGGGGGCAGCGTACATAAAGAAAAGAAAAGCCCCTACTTAAGGATTCACATTCTAGTGGAAGTGTGAACATACCAGGCATCCTGGTGAGGGAACATAAAGTGTATAAAGTAATAGAAAATCATGGTGAGGGGTAGATGGTACTAGGAACCAGGGAAATATGGGGAAAATGCTGGGGAGGAGGGCAATGCAAAGACACCAGGCATTCTGTCATGTCTGCATGAAGACAGAGGACACCCCAGGTGTGGGGGACAGACCACCTGTACAGATAGGGGCATGCCACATCTAGGAACAGTTATGAGGCCAATTGGATTAGAAGGGAGAGCGTGAGAAACAGGAATCAAGAGAAATCTGAGTGGGAAGGGGCATGGGAACTGAGGCCATGCCGCATCCAGACTGAAAGTCTAGTGAGAAGTCTTTTTTCTTTTTTTTTAAATTAACTTTTGTGTTTATTTTTAGTTTACATCATTCATTTCCACAAGATTTTGGGTTACAAATTTTCTCCCCATCTTTCCCCTCACCCCCACCCCAAAACAGCAATCCCACTGAATACCCCCTCCCCCAATCTGCTCGCTCCTATATCCTCCCCCATCATCCCCTCTGACTTTCTGGTAGGGCAAAATGGATCTCCCTACCCCAATGCCTGTATATTTTATTCCCCAGTTGCATGTAAATAATAATAATAATAATAATATTTAAAATTTGATTTTAAAACTTTAAATTCCAGATTCTTTCCCTTCTTCCTTCATCTCCCACACTTACTGGGAAGATAAGCAATTCAATATAGGTTGTACATGTGTAGTTATGCAAAACATTTCCATAATGGATATATTGTGAAAGACTGACTATATTTCCCGCCATCCTATCCCCCCCACTTGTTCTATTCTCTACTTTGTCCCTGTCCCTTTACAGAAGTGTGTACTTCTAACAACTCTCCCCCCCAATGTGCCCTCCCCTCCATCATCCCCCCTGTCATCCCCTTCCCCCTTACTCTCCTGTAGGGCAAAATACCCAATTCAGAGTGTATGTCATTCCTTCCCTAAGCCAACTTTAATGAGAGTAAGGTTGGCCCTTTCTCTTTTGCCTTCCTGTTCTTCCCCTCCATTGTAACAGTTATCCCTTGCCTCTTCTATATGAGATGAATTACCCCATTCTGTTTCTCCCCATCTCCTCTCATTATATTCCTCTCTCAGCTCTCAACTTCACCTTTAAATATCATCCCTTCCTATTCAATTGACCTTGTGCCCTCTGTCTATGAATATCTGTACACATATATACACACTCACATATGTATTCATACACCCATATACCCTCCTATATAGACATATGTGTATGTATACATATATATACATTTATATTCCTTTCAACTACCCTCATACTGAGAAAAGTTTCATAAGTCAAAATTATTGTTTTTCCCTGTTGGCATGTAAATAATTCAACTTTGATAAATTCTTCATGAATTCTTTTCCATGTTTACCTTCTCATGTGGCTTGTGTTTGAATGTCAAATTTTCTTTTCAGTTCTGGTTTTTTCTTCAAGAATGCTTGAAAGTCTTCCACCTCATTTAATGAACACATTTTCCCCTGAAGCATTATACTGTGTTGCTGGGTAGGTGATTCTTGGTTTTAATGCTAGCTCCCTTGATCTCTGGAATATCATATTCCAAGCCCTATGATCCTTTAATGTAGAAGCTGCTAGGTCTTGTGTTATCCTGATTGTGTTTCCACAATACTCAAACTGTTTCTTTTTGGCAGCTTGTAATATTTCCTTCTTGATCTGGGAACTCCGGAACCTGGCTATAACATTTCTAGGAGTTTTCTTTTGGGGATCTTTTTCAAGAGATGATCGGTGAATTCTTTCAAGTTCTATTTTGCCCTCTGGTTATAAAATATCAGGACAATTTTCCTTGAGAATTTCTTGAAGGTTACTAGGTTATTTTTTTGATCATGTCTTTCAGGTAGTCCAATAATTTTTAAATTGTCCTCCTGGATCTGTTTTCCAGGTCAGTGGTTTTTCCAAGGAGATATTTCACATTGCCCTCTATTTTTTCATTTGTTTGGATCTGTTTAATAGTATCCTGATTTCTCATAAAGTCATTAGCTTCCATTAGCTCCAATCTAATTCTGAAGGAATTATTCTCCTCAGTGAGCTTTTGAGATTCTTTTTCCATCTGGCAAATTCTGCTTTTTAAGGCATTCTTCTCTTCATTGGCTTTTTGGGCTTCTTTTGCCATTTGAGTTAGTCTATTTTTAAGGTGTTATTTTCTTCAGTCAGGTTGTTGACTCTCTTTTCATGATTTTCTTTCATCATTCTTATTTCTCTTCCCAATTTTTCCTCCACTTCTCTTATTTGGTTTTTAAAATCCTTCTTAAGCTTCTGTATGGCTTATAGGCAGTCTTCATGTTTCTTAGAAGCTTTTGGTGCAGGAGTTCTGACTTCATTGTCTTCCTCCCATTCCATACTTTGATCCTTTTTATGCCCAAAAAGGAATCTAAAGTTGGACTGCTGAGCTTTCTTTGCTTCCTTTGCCTGCTCACGTTGCCATTTAATTACCTGACTTTTGAGGTCTTTGCCACAGTAGAACTCTACTTTCAGAGGTGAGAACTCTGTCCCAAATTGCTGGGGTTTTTGCAGCCACCAGAGCTATTAGAAGAGTATCCTCTCTATAGTCCCCACCTGCTTTGGCTCACTGGTCACACATCTCAGGACTACTACCTAAGAACATGATCCTGATCCAGGCAGGTTAAGGCAAGAGTGCTTAGCCTCTGAATGGTAGTTTGGTCCCCCTACGATCTGCAGGCCAGGAGGTCTGGAGCAGCCACATGTAGACAGCTGCATGGCCACCACTTCTTGCTCAGGGAGCAGAGGCCAGATTGCACTTCATCTACCCCAGATTTAGCAGAGTTCCACTGACCTTTTACTTTGTCTTTGGCATTTATGGGCTGATAATTCTGGAAATCACCACAATGCCTGGTGACCCACTCTCTCTCGAATCCTGCAGCTGTGGCTTGTCTTGGCTGCCCTGGGGCTAAAGCCCAGGCTCATTCAGGGTTTGGCTGTGCTCCCAGCATGCTCTGATGAACCCTTCCTGCCTGCCCGCCAGGCTGTCTTCAGTGGGAGATTTGTTTCTCTCTGTCACTTTGTGGGTTCTGTAGCTCTAAAATTTTAGAGTCATATTTTATAGGTATTTGAGGTGGTTATTGGGGGAAGCTCATGGGGTTTTCTTGCTTCTATGCCACCATCTTGACTCCACCCAAAAAAGCATTTTTATAAAGCATCATTCCTTTATGCTCTGACTGGTCCTGGATTAGCATGAATGTTCTTAGAGAAATTATCTTTCGCTTTTCCTTGCAACTTCATACCTGGTGACAGAGACATGGCTGCTGCTCCCTGGGGGCCAGCTCAGTCAGGTGGTGGTGGAGGGGACCTCCACAGTGAAAGCAAATAACCCAGGTCGGTGCTCTCCATGCCCTCCATGCCCTCAGTGCCCTCAGGCTCTGCTCCTGATGGGGCCATTCCAGTGGCCTGGTGCTTGATGAAGTCCTTCCCTCTATTTGTGAGAAGTTCAGATGTCCTTTTACCCCTTTATTTGTGTTTATTTAAAATGTCTTCAGGGTGCTTTTTGTCTCTTTCCAATAATTACTTCACAGAACCTGCTGTTATGGAAGAAAAGGTTAAACAAGAATTACCCATCCTCCACATTAGACCAAAGACCAGCACAGCAGTGTCCAGTGGTGTATGTGATAATCTGCACCCAGACTTCACCACCTCTGCTGAGAGAACTGAAGTCTCTTTGGCCATCTCTTTTCTGTAATCAAGACGAGGCATCACACATGGTCTAATTCTTACATCTGTTAGTTTTCATGTTATGTAGGAGTTGAGAAAGAGACCACTGGAGAAATGAGGATCAGAAAAAAGAGATGAGCCGGTCATGTGGCTGAGAGAGAGCCAGTGGGCAGACAACCCCCCACTCCAGCGGCCTCCTGATGGTCAGGAAGCCTTGAGAGAGTCACCCAGGGCAGGCAGGAGGGCTCCCGTCTGTGGGACATGGAAACGCCAGCCATCCATGGGAGCATTGAACACTGGGCAGCTATGGTGGACACTGTCCTCCAGCTTCTGCTTTCTTCCCCTCCCGTCAGCTCGTGCACATTTCCCCCTTTTTCTTCCAATTCCTCCTAGTACTCATTTCTTACTGCACAGTAAACTTCCATTACATGAATACGGCCCAGTTTGTCCAGCTCTCCTTTTTACTACTGCAATGGGAACCACAAAGTGGATTTTGGTACACGTGGGCAGGCGCCTCCTTTTTAAATCTTATTTTCATAGATGTCTCTTGCTTTTATATCATATTAATATCCAAATATCTCCTCACAGCCCAGAGAATCATTCAACTGACAAATACACAAGAATTTATCCTTTGGAAGCATTTGCTCTATGTCCGGCATTGTGTCAAACAGCTGGGACATGAGGACAGGCCAGACGGCCACTGCCCTCAAAGAACTCCTGTTGTAAGAAGGAAGATGCCAGGTGAATGAAGAGATCACTACCAAACCCCCGCAGAGGAGATGGGAGGTAGTGGGGTGGGAGTGGGGTGAAGAAGCTTCCTTCTACAGGTAGGTTAGGGCTGAGCCCTGGTGGGGGTGGGGGGGACCAGGGAGTGCCTGAAGGGAGCTGAGGTGAAAGCACATGGTGACCCAGCATC
Source organism: Pseudochirops corinnae (assembly GCA_028646515.1). Taxonomy (NCBI): domain Eukaryota; kingdom Metazoa; phylum Chordata; class Mammalia; order Diprotodontia; family Pseudocheiridae; genus Pseudochirops; species Pseudochirops corinnae. Next base: position 362,418,986 of record CM053586.1, read on the forward strand.
AAACATCCAAGTGGGACTCGGCCAAGCCAGCCGACTCAATCTGTGTGACATTCAGCCTGGGGCTCCTAAGTCTCCGCCTCTGCAGTAATGTTCTCAGTTCTTTGAGTCAGGGGCAAGGGGACCTTTCCTTCTTTGTAATCTTGGGGCACACAAACATATGTGAGTTCTGTGGATATGACCATGGCCTGTGTCCAGGTGAGGTCTAGGCCAGTGAAAGGCTGTGAACAAGCTGTGAGTTCGGCATCCACTGAGAGGTGACAGGGTGGGGAAGGATTTCTTGAGAGTGAGAGCTGTGGGGATGGGTGCCTGAGCACAGGCAGTGGCTCTTTTCCTCTTTCACTATCTCTGTCTTTGTGTGTGTATATATATACATATGTGTGTATGTATGTATACACACAAGCGCGCACTCACATACTTTCTCTTCCGATTCTCGTCTGTTCCCAGGACTTCAATTATCACCTTTATGTAGATGACTAAAAATAAGCAGGATGCTGTTAAGCATTAATTAAAATGTCAGCCAATTCAGGAAGAAGGAAATCAACATTTTCACATTCAGATCTGGGGGTGTCTGTCCTCCCTGCTGTTGAATTCCTGGCAAAGAAAGCAAGACCCAGGTAAGTATGACTGGGCCTCTCTCAGGAATCTGCCGTTTTTCTGTCCAGCATAACGTTTGAAAATCAGACAAAAGCCAGAAAGAATTTCATTATAGCTGCAAACACAATTGATCTAGAAATCCCTCCCGAATGCTCAGTTGTTGGGCGACACAGATGGACTGAATAGACTTACAAGAACGCATTTACTCTTAATAACAAAGAAGAAAAAGAAAAAAGAGTACATAGGAAAGGGCTGGCGGAAAGGCCAGCACATGCCACACTGTTGCACCAGAAGGTCGTTTTAACCAGGACAAACGTCAGATTCCAGCCAAGCAGAGCTTGTTTTCATCAGTCATGATGACTGCCTGAAAACACCGTGCTGAGAAAACCTTTACAAACATCACCACTGAAATGCAGTGGCTCCACCTTGGAAGAAAGGCAGCCTGCCCGGAATTCTGTACCACCTGAACAGACCTGCTGGGTTTGTGATGAGCCATGTTCCTGTGGAACACAGACAGCCAAGACAGTCTAAGTCAGATGATGTGGGAAGGGACTGGAGACCAGCCGGGTCAGTGCCCATCACATACCTGATCACATACCTGACATCATCCAGTGACCGGGAACAAAGGCTCTGCCGTGGGGGGTGTCTACCAGCTTCTGGGGCTGCTGATTCTGCTCCAGGACGGCTGTAACTTTTAGGGAAATTTTCTCTCAATTCGGGCCTCAGTTTGATTCTCCATGGCTTACCCCCATTTCTCTCATTTCTGTCCCTAGGACTAAACAAAATAGGCCTGTCCTCCTTCCGTGGGACAAGCTGTCCACATTAGAAGGCAGTTGGCACGGCCTCTCCTGGCTTTCCATTTCCCAGGCTGGATGTTTCCGATTCCTGTTCTGAGCCTTTGATGGCATGGACTCAAGGCCCTTTTCCATCTTGGATGCCCCTTTCTGGCTGTGCTCCAGCTCCCGCTCATCCTTTCCCACAATATAGTGCCTGGAGCAGAAGAATCACCAGGTTAGAGCACATTAAAGTTCTAACTTTTCTCTTTCTAGACTGGCTGAGAGCTTGGTCAGACAGTGACAGCACCAAGGTCACTCACTGCATCCCAGTCCATCGCCAGTCATCCTGACTTTTGTCTCGTCTCTGGACTTGGATGGCTGAGGACTTTGCAAGGCTGCCTCCCTTCAATCCAATTCAGGCATGAATGAGTACATCACCACTGATGTCAGATCCGTCCTCTCCAGGGGGACCAGAAATGCAAAAGCTCAGAGGGGGAGATGTAGTGCTGTATAAGGGAACAGCAAGCCGACTCCTGTGACCTGGACAGCAAGTGTGTGAAGGGCCAGGATATGGAGTGAGGCTGGGACCCCGCCTGTGGGGGCTTTAAGTGCCTGGCCATCCTCATCTCTTTGCCTATACCTTTGCTGCCTGGACTGGAAGCCGTGCCCTGGAGGAATGAGTCCTTTCACTCAGGGATCTCGTCTGTGTGTGTGTGTGCGCGCGCGTGTGTGTGAGTGTGTGTGTGTGTGTGTGTGTGCGACCTCTCCTAATTGAGGATAGACCTCGTGTGGCCCATTAGGCTAAGCTGCCTCTAGCCAAGCTTCACTTGACCTTCTGCCAGTCTTCCCATCAGGCCTCCTGACACCGAACATGTAGCCTCCCCAGCCCCCAGCTCATCGTACCCCCTGCCCTCCAACTTCTGGCACCATGATAAAATCCATCCAGCCATTACCTCTGGACAGGGGGAATCAGTCACTTTAGTCACTCACCATCCCTGTAACTTTCCAAATACAGGCACTGCTCCCTGGCCGCTCCCTCCCACATCTGCTGCCCTCCCCCATGTTAGGTGATAAGCTTCTCAGGGGTAGAGATGGTTCACCTTGGTGTTTGGTACTCTCATTGCTTAGCTCAATGCCGGGCATACAGTAAATGCTTAAGACTTGCTTTTTCCTGCTCTCCGTCCCAATGGGTCAGGGTTGCTGAGAAGCTGATGAGGAGTCAGTCACTTTAGTGACTGTCCTCTCTGTGCTTCCTAGTTCCCTCCCTGACTCTGCCAGCCCTGTGCTTGGAGTGCTTCCCACCTCTCCTCTCTCTGCCCTGGGTGGGGTCATCAGCACTTCCACAGCTCCCAGCTTGGCTCAGGAGCTCTCCTGCCCCACCAGCTATACGTTTGCATGGCCCAGCCAGCTCCCTGCTACCAAGGGCAGCTGCTAACTGGGAGCCCCAGCAAGCCCCAGCCCGATCTCTCTTCTAGAAACCCTGGCTCAGATTTTTATGCTCCTGAGGGGGAGA
>CM053586.1:362422368-362439657 GCA_028646515.1 Pseudochirops corinnae
CAAGAGAGCCGTGCAGTGAGAGATGGCAGCGTGGCAAGGGCCCGGGGCCCAGGCTCTGGCTGTGTGGCCATGGCAGCTCCCTTCCTCCCTCTCAGGCTCAGTTTTCTCAGTTATAAAATGGGGATACCCAGGCCTGGGTCCTGCCCCCCAAGTTTGCCATAAGGATTGAATGTGCCCGGATCACTTTACAAACCTCAAAGCACAATAAAGTCTCAGCTATTTTTCGTATTCAGTTAGGAATGAATAAAATATCTCATGTGCAGTGAACTGTGCTGAGATGGGGACAAAAAGATGAAAGATGACACAGATTTTGAAACTGAGGCCATCTCGACAGGGCTGGATGTCATTTTACAGAAGAGAAAGCTGGGACCTACAGAAATTAAGTGGCGTATATGTATGTCTGAGGCAGAATTTGAACTCGGATCCTCCCTCTCCAGAATTGTGAGGTGCCTGTTTTGACTGAATTGGGGGTTGTGTGAAGGGGGGAAGCACGAAGTAAGGATAGGAATCATATTGAAGATGGTGTCTGTGGCTAGGTGGAGGTGTTTACATTTTACTTGGTTGGTACTGGGGAGCCATGGAATGTTGCTGAGCAGCTGGGTGGTTTAATCAATCCTGTGCTTTAGGAAGCTTGTTTTGGCATCTGAAGAGGAAAGGTGTTTGAGGTGGGGAGGACAGCTAGGAGCTCGGTCAAAAGGGCATGATGCCCTGGGTTGGCATTGGAAGTAGAGAAGAAGGGAGAGAGGAGAGGGCACTAAGGTGTAGAATTTAGAGGGCTTAACAACTGGTTGAATGTGGGGTGGGGGACATGGAGGGGAGAGTCCAGGGTGGCTCTGAGGTTCTGAGGGTGGGGGACCAAGGACCAGGCAGAAATGGTCACTGCCCAGAGAAGTAGTAAAGTTAGGTGACAAGACAATGCTTGGAGTGACGAGGATGAGCTCAGCTTGGGATGATTCGACTTTGAGGTGTCAGTGGGCCATCCAGCAGACGGTTGGACAAAGAGGCCTGGAGCTTGGAAGAGAGATCAGGGATGAGTACATAGATTTGGAGGTAAGAGAGATAATCAGTGAAGCCATGGGGGAGTGAGATTGCAGAGGGAGAGTGTAGAAACAGTATAAATCTTGGTAGACGCCTGCCCTTGGGGGAAGGACGACTGTGTATACAAAGAAAGAGCTAGGAAGACTGGCCGTAGAAGGAGAACCAAAGCAAGGCGGCTTTATGGAGCCCCAAGGAGGAGAGGGAAGCCTCTACGACGAGGAGGGTGACATTTTCAAATGGTGCACAAAGGTCTAGGAGGACGGTGCTAGACTTGTCACTTAGAAAAATCTTGGTGACCTTGGAGAGAGCAGTCTCGTGGAATAGTGGGGGTAGAAATCGTATTTCACAGGGTTGAGTCAAGTTTTAATTGTTTTTTCTGAGTTCAGCAGGGAAGAGGAAGAGAGACACAGAGACAGAGACAGACAGACACACAAACACAGAAGACAGACAGACACAGAGAGAGGGTAAGGGTGGAGAATATGACTCATTTGAGGAGGGAGGATAAGGATGCACAGGGAAGGGTTTCTCCCCCTAGAACAGAGACCTGAGCTGTTGAGGGGTAATGCAGGAGGAGTTCTGGAAGTGAGGGAGAGAGACATGGGAATGTCCGGGTCCAAGAGGGGATGGAAGGGAATGAGATGAAGGACAGGTGAAGGCTTGTATTTTGGCAAGAGGGCCAGCCGTCCCATTCCTCAGAACTAGAGAGGAGAAAGGGAAGGTGGGCAATAGCCATGGAGAGATGGGAATGACTAAAGCTTTTACCAGAAACAGCCCTGGACAGAACTGCAGCCACAGCCCTCTGCTGGTTACCTGACCTGTTTACATGAATTCCTTTGGGCGCATGAGGCAGAGTCGCCCTCCTGCATTCTCTCCATCCAGGTTGTGGGTGTAGGGCTGCCATTCTGGGCTCCTCGAGTCTTCATGGCATGGTTTGATGCCTTGAGAATGGATAAGGATGAGGAATTCGGAGGCATCCGGGAAGATACCCCCAGAGGTGTTGAGAGAGATATTAAGGAAGAGGGATGAGGTGCCTTATAGGTGAATAGAGCAGAATAGGACATTGGAGATTAAACCTCCTCATTTCACATGAGGGAACAGAGGTCTGGAACGGTTATGTGAATTTTTAAGTAGGATTTTAACTGACCAGCTTAAAATGCAATACTGCTCAGTCATTTAGTGTAAAACCCTTCTGTTTTACAGGCAAAGAAACAGAGTCTCCAAGAAATAAAGGGATTTAGCCAAGGCCATTATCTAGTAAATACCAGAGCCTGGTCTTGACCCCAGGCCTTCTGGCTGGACAGCCATAAGCTTTCCTTTCCTAATACCTCCCAAGACTTCCGATGGCCAGACTTGTCTGAGCGTTGGAAGCTGTGTTATCTGCCGACAGAGAAAGGAAGTATATAACGGGGAGAGGGGGAGAGGTGGGCATGATGGGGAGTCCATAAGAAGCATCTTGGGGATGTCCTGATGGACTTATTATAGCTACAAAGCTTGTCCTTCCCCCTTCCCACAGGGGCATCACCTCCCCATCTCCCAGCCCCCTTCACTTGGCCTGTGGGAGCCCCCATTCTATTCTGAATGAACTTCCATCATGCCGGATTTTTCCTCAGACGTTCCCTCTCCTTCTTGAGCCAGTTGACACATGGCTACTCCCTGGGCGGGGGGGGGGAGGTCTGCCACCAGCCCTTCCCACCCTGTGGCTGACTCTTAGCCAATGGACTTCCTAAGCTCTTGGGCCTACCCCTCAAATGCCTCATTTCTTCCTAGTTCATAAACTCTGATGACACCGTCATCTGCACAGTCCCGTGACTGTCACCTGCTGATCTTTAGGGAAACAGAAACTTTTTCAAGGACTGGGCTTAGAGTCAGGAAGCCGACCAAGGTTTGGTCATTTTGAATTTGTCTGACTCTCTGTGACCACATTTGGGGTTTTCTTGACAAAGACACTGGAGTGTCCTTGTCCTTCTCCAGCTCATTTTACAGATGAGGAGACTGAGGCAAAAAGGGTGAAGTGACTCACCCAGGGTCACACAGCTTGGAAGTGTCTGAGACTGGATCTGAACTCGGGAAGAGGAGCCTTCCTGAGTCCACTGCATCACCTGGCTGCCCTAGAGTCAGGGAGACCTCAGAGTTCAAATCCTGCCCCAGACACTTACTACCTGTGTGATCCTGGGCTGTGACAACCTCTCTTGGCCTCAGTTCCCTTCTCTGTCAAACGAGAGAGTTGGGATTGATGGCTTCCAAGGGCCTTCCAAGCTCCAGATTATGATTCTGTGACGCAGCCTCTTGATCAGCATCTTTCTGCCCCAGTCACTGGTACCAGGCTCAGACATCGCTGCACGTGCCCTTGTGGCCAGGGGCTTTGTCTCCTTCCCACGCCAGGAGCCTGTCAGTATCATCATGCTGTGGAGCCCCCAGTGCTCAAACTTTGAACCTCCTCCTGACACCAGGGCAGTCCGACCTGGACCCCCTGATCCTGGGCCCTGCTGTCAGTCTCAGTTGGGGTCTTTCAGCTCTCCCCATCCCCCCACCCATCTTCTCTCTCATCCTGACAGGAGCCACCCCTGGGCAGCCTCAAAGATTCAGGACCTGTCATCTGAAACATGGCAGCCCTCCTCTGGCTTCTCATGTCCCCTGCCCCAACTGCTTACCCTCAGCTCTAGGTGAAGCCCCTGGGGCATTGCTCCACTCCAGCTCCAGTCTTAAAGCACTTGGATTCCAGAGGGACTGAAGAGGAAATAGACCTGTTTTGTTAGTAGCTCAATCACAGGATGATTACTTTAGAGCTAGGAGGGACCTTCAAGGCTATTTAGATCAACCCCTCATTTAAAAGAGTGGGAAACTGAGGCTGGCAGTGGTCACAGGCAGCAGGTGGCTGGCTGGGCTTGTGGGTGGTGGCCTATGGATGTGGAATAAACATGCATCATCTACCACCACATTATATTTCGTGTTAGAGTCATTTCTTGTTTGTGTTTTCTTTCCCGGACTCCATTATAAGCTTCTCATGTCTTTGCTGTTTGGACATAAGAATTGGGAATTCTGATGCTGGCTGGTTGGTATTTTATTTGATGGTGGAAGTTCGTGTTTTTTGTTACTTTTCACCACCTTAATTATTGATGGGATTTCATTTCCAAATTTCATTATTTAAGGATTAGAAAGGGAGCAAGAAATTCCTGGTGGTGAGAGATGATCACAGTGTTTTTCAGTATAGTGATGACTCATCGACTATTTAAGGTTTTTATTAAATAACAAAAAAAAGTAATGGCAGCCATTGACTTCATCTTATCGGCTCAGATGAGCCTCGTGATGAAGAGTTCCTTCCAAGTCCCAGTGCACGTCTGCCTGTTCTCCTGGCGCCCTCCTTCAGGGCCCTCATATATGCCAGTCCTCTCCTCCCTGACCTCCGGACTGTGTGTCTCATACACATGTTATAAGGATTGCGCATTAATCTATCAAAAGTTTAATAATTACTTTAAACTCCTGAGAAGGGAGCCCCTAACTAAGTATATTACCACATAGAGAAAACCCCTGGTCCCCAAATGCAAGCCACATCATTCTTATTTCTCCCTGGGGACATTTCGATCATTTCTATGCCCCGTATCAAGTGGTCTTCAGATCTTTAAGAACATGTCGACAGGCTGCCATATCTCAGCCTTCCCCCTCCTGTGTCTCCTTGGTGCCTGCTCTGTCCCAAGCTATTTACTGCTACCTAAGTTCAGTGATGCGTCTGCTGCCTTGGGGATCTGGCTCATGCCTAGGAGGTGCCCCCTCCTCAGTCCTTCCAGGAAGACCCTCCATGTCCCTTGAAGGCCCAGCTTGGGTGCCATGTCCTCTAGGAGCCTTCCTGATGCCCCTGGTGTTAGCGGTCTCTTTCCTCTGCCTCATGCATACTTCTCTCTGTTCAGACTGTCTACCCCCTCTCACCACCCCAGTGTGAGCTTCCTGGAGCCAGGCACTGTTCCTGGTTCCTGGTAGGATCTCCATAATTGCTTGGTGAATTGCCTCTCTGGATCTCTCATTCAGTGCTCCATTCCATCTGCTCTTGGGAAGGAGGGAAAGATCCTGGGAAGCCGAGTGTGGCTGCTGTGTCCACTTCTGCTGCATCCCCTGTAAAAGCAAGTGCCCTAGCATACCCAGGATGGCTGGTAGCACAGATTCTTTGATCTGCTTTTCTGCAGCTCAGAAAGGGTTAACAATCTTTAACCAAACGTATATATCATTTACTTAGTTCAGGGAGAAAAGCCAGCATCCTGAACTTTAGAGGAAATACAAGCAGACAAAAAAATACAGAAAAACAGACCAGCAGACAGGGCTTCCAGCTGTCTGACCATTATATACATACAGTTAGTCAAACGCACCAACATCTGGGTTTTCAAAGCCAGGGGACTCAACAGCTGCCCAGAGTCTCACCTGGCCAAATTATACAGCTCTTCCCAAAGTGAGCCCCAAAGCAAAACCTTGCCTCACAGTATATACAGCTTTCTCCTGGGTCAGAGAGCAGCCCAACCTTTCTTACCCACTGCCTAGTTACAAAGTAACAAGCATTATGCCTTCCTGAACAACAAGCCTCCCCTAAGCAAGCTTCTTTTGCTAAGCTCCAGGGGAGGCAAGATCTTCAAATTTCCTTAGTGTTACATCTTCTCCTGCTGCTGCCCTGCTTTAGTCTCCTTCCCTGTGATCTCCTCTTGTTAACCTGCCCTCCCTGTGTCTGACACATCTTTAATGTTGGCTTGTATTGAGCCTCAGCCCCTGCAGAAGGGGCCAAGCCAGGGGCCACCCTGAGTCTTCTCAGGGCAGTGAAGGGACTTGTCTTTGAGGCAGAGGTCATGTCAGCTTCCACAGTCACTCTGAGGTCTGCAAAGTTCTTTATGTGGAGAAGACACGGCTGTTTTACAGGTTCCAGTGACTCGCCCAGGGCTGCCTAGGCATCCCTTCCCTCTGTCCTCCCTCGGGCCTGGTGTTTCTATATGGAGCTGTGAAAGCACTTTCAGTGTTTGATCCTCCTGAGATCAGTCTCATACCTGTTACAGGTGTGGTCTCAGCCTCATATTAGGGATGAGGAAATGGGAGGGGTGGGATCATGTGGCAGCCAGATGGTGAAGTCTGGACTCGAATTCAGGTCCAGGGTTTCTGAAGCTACGTTCAATGTTCCTCCCACAGGAGATTAATGCCATTAGGCAACATGGGGTGGGGCAGAGGACGCGGGTGAGACCCGTGGCCCTCTGCCAGTAGCTGAAGAAAGACTCTGAGTGTGGGAGGCCATGAAGGAGGGGCGCAGAATAGCTGAGATTGCTGGCTTTTCTGTCAAAGGATGGCTCCTCTGATCTTGGCAGACCAAGGGAGCCAGACGTGGAATGCTGAGTGGAAGATGACCAGACAGGGAGCACATCTGAGCATGTGGTTGGTGTGCTTCTAGAGAGCATGCCCCGGGGCAGAGGGAGGTGAGCCTTGCCCTCCCTACACCAGGGCTCTCCCCGTGTGAAGGCAGGGGCAGAGGGGAGAGGAACTAGAGCATCTCTCCCAGGAATACCTGGGGTGAAATCCTGCTTGAGACAGCAGGGAGCCTGCGCCCCAGGCAGCCAGCTTAATGTTTGCCTCAGTTTCTTCCTCTGTGACAACAGCATCTACCTCACAGGCTTGCTGTGAGGATGTGCTCATCCTGCAGATGTGAAAACCCTCTGCTACAGGTGAGGGCCTTTAAAACTCAAACCATTTCAGATCGCCTGTGCTGGCCCTGTGCCGCCTCACCTTCCACCTGGGACGCTGATTTGGAGGATCCGTGACATTGACACGGAGTTGTTGCCTTGCTTTGCAAGGTCTTGAGGGGTCCTCTTGGGGGTCTTACCCCTTTTTTGTGTTGTGGACCCCTTGGGCAGGCTGGAAAACAGGAGCTGGCCATTACAGCGTCTTGGCTTAGGTATGGCTCTGTGCCTGGGCATCTTCACTGGGAACTAGAACCTAATAAGCTGAAGGATGTTGGGATGTTATTTGAGCAGGTGGCTTGGCTGGCTTGGCCCGAGGGCCGGGCTTGGAGGCGGAAAGAGTGCAGTTGGGTCCCCTCTCACGCACCTAGCTGGGGTGACCCAGGCCAGCTTTCTTGGGCTGTCAGTGGCCGGCCAGGGGCTGCTCCGCTGGGGGGGGGGGCAGCATCCTACATGCAACTGGACGATGAAATCTTGGGGCAAGGTGGAGACAGACAGAAAAGGGGAACATGAGAGCTCCATTGTGTGGTTTCAGGTCCTCCTGGGGGAGGTGAGGTTGTGTTCCTGCAAGATGCCACCTTGGGATTCAGAGGGGACTTTTTTCTTCAGGGCTGGCCATTGACCCGTCCGTCATGAGGTGCCTGTCCTGACAAGTAGCTGGGTCATGCAGTGGTTGGAGTGCTGGAGTCAAGAAGACCTGAGTTCAGATCCCTCCTTGGACACCAGCTGTGTAACCCTGGCCAAGTCACTTATCTGCCTTCTGCCTCAGTTTCCGCATCTGTCAAATTGAGATACTAACAGCACCCCCTCCCAGGGTTGTTCTGAGCATCCAGTGAGATCACATATAAGCAGTCCTTGGCAAAGCTTAGCCAGGGGTGGGGAACCTGTGCCCTCGAGGCCACAAGGGTCCTAGGTCCTTGGGTGAGGCCCTTTCACTGAGTCCCAGGGTGACAGAACAAATCCTTCTGTTACAGGGATTTGTTCTGTGAAGTTTGGAGTCAGTCAGAGGGCTGCGCCCAAGGACCTAGGACCCTTGTGGCCTCGAGGGCAGAGATTCCCCACCCTGCCTTAGAGGGGTTTGCATTCTTGATCAGGTGTCCAGCTGTTGACCCTGTGGACCATAATACACCAGTGCTGTCCAGGGGATTCTCCTGGCAAAGAATCGAGTGGTCTGCCTTTTCCTTCTCCAGTGGTTTAGGGCAAACAGAGGCCAAGTGACTTGCCCAGGGTCACACAGCTAGTGCGTATCTGAGGTTAGATTTGAACTCAAGTCTGGCGCTCTGCGCCCTGTGGCACCCACTCTGCCTCAGCACTCCCAGAAAGGTAGTCATCACTGCTGTACTGGGGGGAGCATGAGGCTTGGTTATCTCAACTGCCCCTTTAGTTGGACGCTGGGCTTTCTCTGAGGCAGCCAGGACGGTGCATGGGATGCATGGGATGCCAGGTTCCTAAAAGCTGATGGAGCCCCTCTCTCCTCTGAGCCCTGGCATGTGTAGAGGGCAGGGGTTCTTGCGGAGGGGTGGATACTCCCTGAGAGCTGTTTCTGTGCATATGGGGAATGACAGAGGTGACAATGATGATGGGGTCGCCTCGTCTAGTAGCCAGAGATGCTGCCTCAGAGCCACAGAGCGCTGGGTTCAGACCCTTCTTTGTGGCCTGTGGACTGCGTGGCCCTGGGCAAGTCCCCTGTCCTCTGGTAGGGCCCTAGGCTCTGCACTGGCTGAGACAGCATCCTTACCCGCCGTCCTCTGGCTAGGTCAGTGATGTCCCAGGTCTGGGAAGTCCCTCTCTCTAAAAAGAATTCACATTTTTATGAACTGCCAGACTATCACAGTACCTCTTTAATGAAGCGTAGATAATGTTGCTATAAATGAGGAAGTTGAAGAAACCTTGAATTGCCCCAAGTCAACAGTGAGGGGCTGTCAGAGGTGGGGGTCACTGGACCCAAGATCCAGGGCTGGAAGAGCCCGAAAGGCCACTGGATTGTAAAGCAGCTGTTAGAGGCTGTCGAGTCCAGCCATGTTTATTTGACGGATGGGGAAACTGAAGCACAGAGTGGTTGATTCCAGGGCTCTCAGAAAGCAGCGTGATGTCCTGGGGTTGCCTGCCGGACCAGCCCTGCCTGGGAAGTCAGAAGGTGGCTGGAAAGTTTGCCCTCTGTCACCCCCTACCTGGGCCCAGCATCACAGTGGGCATTTTTTGGAGATCACACCTCCTGCTTCCTCTGGTTCCTGGCTTTGCGGAGACTGATTATGACTGGCGTGGGCATGGTGCTGTAAGGCTCCCCAAGGTCCTTGATGGGTCATCTGCTTTGGGTCTCCCAGCTGGCCTGGCCGGGATTGCCATTATACAGATGAGGTTACCGAGGCAGGCTCACACTGCCATAGGTAGCCGGGGCACGTCTGAATCCAGGGTGTCTGGCCTCAGACTCCAGGACCGTTGTCCCTGCAGACACTACAGACAGGAAGTGAAAGGGATGTCAAGAAACAGCCATGCATCAGGCCTAGGATCTGGGGACGTCTCAGACTCTGGCCAGTGTATGAATGAATGGATGAGGGAATGAAGGAAGGAGGGAATGAGTGAAGGAGCCTGACTTCAGCAGAAGAGCAGTGCAGACACACGGGGTCTCACAAACGCCCGGGGTGTAACCTCTGTGGGAAAGTGGAATCTGGATGAATAGGAGAGAAGTCTTACCCACTGGGGGTACAGTAGCTCTTGGCTTGTGTGACTGCTGCAGGGGTGGGGGGATGCCCCTGCTCAGCTCTGGGGCTTGGGAGTGTGTGCCAAGAGTGCCAGGCTGCCAGGGGTGGGTGGCTGGTGGCTGTAGGGGAAGGTGTCCGAGAAGCAGGCAAGGCTGGTGGTCAGGGAGCTTGGCAGTCAGGGAGCCCGGTGGTCAGGGAGCCTTGTGCTCGAAACCCATCTTGGACACGTGGCTGGGCAGTGGTCCCATGGAGCAACTGCTCTCTTCTCTAGAAGATCCTCAAAAGGTGTCAGTGGTGAGTGGGCCGCTATCAGCTTGGGTGGAGGCCGTGCTCTCCCTGACCAAAGGCCCGATCCATACGGCCTGTGTGGGGGGAATGAGCACTGGCAGGCACCAGAGTTAAAGGACCCGAGCAGCTCTGGGAGGAGAGTGATTCCTGCCTCAGCTGCTCAGTCAGCATCTGTTGAAGGAAGGAATGACCCAGCTGTGCAGTGCCACATATAGACTCTCCTGAGAGCAGGGATGGCTGTATCTGTGCCCTTTGCCTGGCACATAGAAGGCACTAAGGGCACTAAGTAAACGTTTGCCAGTCGGTTCCTGACAGCCCACAGTTAATCGTGAGGACCCGGCAGGGTCAGGATTTGAATCTGACTCCTTGGTCTCTGGCTCCATCCCTTCTCCTTCTAAGCCTTGCACAAGCCAGAGATCTTTAAAAGAATTTCTTTTTTCCTCCCTCCCTTCCTAGACCCATTTTTCCTCCCATCCCCAGCTTCTCTGCTGAGAACTCAGCTTTGGATAATGTCTCAGCAGGAGAGCCTGGAATCCTGGTGCCCCAAGTGCCGTGCATTTTCTGTCTCCAGTGCGTGAATCCGAGCAGCAGCAAAGGCACTTTCCAAATTCTTCAGGAAGTGGCAGCCTCCCATTCGGGAGGGACTCCAAGCTTGCCTTGCTGGAGAGGCTGAGGCCCAGATGGAGCTGGGGCCCGGTAACCTAGCAACGTTTACCTATTTGGATGAAAAAGCAGAACCATTTGAGCTCTTGGCAGGGCCTGACACAGGCGGGATTATAGCAGGTTAGAGAGAGGGGAAGGAGCTGTTCTCTCCATGACTAGGTGGATGCAGGTGCTAATTTGTGGTGGCAGCTCACTTGCTACTTTTTGGGGAGGCGGGCTGCTGGGGCGGGGAGGTGGAGTGGGGCCCGGAGCCCTCGCCATCGCCCTCGGCAAGAATGCTGCCTGGGAACTTGGAAAGCCTCACAAGAAACGCAGAGCAGAACAGAACAACCCCCAGCAAGTGGGGCCGGTGCCCTGTGGGTACACTTCCTCTCTTCCAAGTGCTGGTTGCATTTATTCCAGCTCTGCAGGAGAAGGGGACCCCCCTCTGCTGCTGCTCCCTCAGTGCCTTGGAATATTAATGTGGGGTGAGGCCTGAGCCCCTCCTCGGCTTTACATGAGGGGGCAAAGGGCCAGGAGGCACAGCCTGATCACCCTGCTTAGGCTGGCATCAGCGCCTGAGGAGAGATCTGGGGATTGCATTCCCTTAGGGCCCTCAGTAGGGCTCCTGAGACCTGTTTGTCTGATGAAGGGATCCCTCCCCCTCTCCTCCTCCTTCTCCCCCTCCCTCTCCCCCTCCCCTCTTCCCTTTCCTTCTCTCCCACTCTCCTTCCTTCCCCCCTTCCCCTCCTCTTACTCTCTCCCTTTCTCTTTCTCTCCCGACTGCTCATGCCTGAAAGCTAGCCTCATGTTACACCTCAGAATGTTAGAGCTGGGACGGCACCATCCACCTGGTCTGCTTTACAGCTGGAGTCTGGGGAGCCGAGTGGGGTGGCCAAGGTCTCGCACCAGAGCCGGGACCCCTGGGTCTCCCGGGTACCCCTTTGTTGCCCTCCATGACAGACACGGCACAGCCTTAGCACTTTGCTGCCTGATTTTAACAACAGCTTTTTCCGCCTCCTCTGATAACACTGAAGTTTAAGAGCATTTCATTATGAGTGTGATGATATAATATGGCATTAAGACGTGACAAAGCAAGTTTTATGGCCGTTAATACTTGCCTTGGGTGAATCGTGAAGCCTTTGACCACTGGAGGCATTTATTAATAGACCAATAAAATACATCCTGGATTGCGGGTGCTATTATAATCCGGCTATTACATTCCTTAAACTTATTGCATAAATACTGTTTTAAATGACTTTTTTTGTGGGGAGATTCAATTTCTTTTATGAGAAACAGTTCTTTGTGGACCAGAGAAAATAGAATTGAGGTTGGAGTGAGATGAGAGCTTTCAGAGCCCCTTCTTTGGATGAGATGATTTATGTGTAAGATTTCTTTGAGGTCTTTTCTCTGAAGGTTTGAGGAGACTAAACAAGAACATTTCCCCGTAGACCCCTTACTTTTTTCTCTAGACCCCCAGAGAGCTGTGTGTCTGGAAGGAGCCTGAGAGGCCATCACATCTAGCCCCCTCATTTGACAGATGAGACTGGGGCTCATGAACATGACCAAGGTCACACAGTGAGTGGCAAAGACAGATCCTTTGGTCCCAAATCCACGATTCTGTCCAACGTCCCATGCTGCCTCCCTGGAAGTGTGTAGGTATGTCTGGGCAGGGGAAGACCATCAGATCTCAGGATCTGAGGCATCTTTCATTGGGAGTGTATGCAGGAATGAATGAATTGTGCGCATATAGCTGATTGGATAGGGCTGACTGTCCAGCTTTTTGCTGACCATGAGCATGGGACTCAGAGCTTAGGGTTGTGATGCTCTCAGGATGAGAGTGACAGCTAGTGTTTGGGTGGAGTCCTGAGGAAGGCAGAGAACTCCACACATGTCCTCTTGCTATAATGCAAGACCCTCCACGGAGCCCAATCTCGACCAGACTTTGCCCTAAGAAATGCTATGAGGTGTCACGCTGAGAGCTGTGCCTGGAAGTCCACCTTTGTGTGAAGATAGTGTCAGGGGTCAACCACCTTCTAATGCATCCCATGCCACCAGTCGCTAGGAATGAATGAAAGAAAGTGTGCCAGATACTGTGCCTAGAATGGCGGGTTAGTGTCTGAAGGAGGGTTCAGATCCAGTCACATCTTCTGGACTCCCAGGCCAGCACGCTATCCACCAGCTGCCTGGTTATGTTAGTGAACTGGAATGAGCAGCCAGGAGAGGGGATCAAGACTCCTCTGAAGGTAAGAGTTGCCTCAGCATTTAGGGGTAATCTGATGGGGTCGCCCTTGCCCACTCTGCTGATGGTATCCTGAGCCCTTGGGCACCGGGGGTCCATTGTGTTTCAGGGCCAGGGAGACTAAGTCTTATGTAAACTGAGCTCTGATCAGAGGTGGACCCGCTGTGGAGAACCTGATCCCGGGCAGCCAGAGAGGGTCATTGTTTGGAACAAGACTGGGCTTTCTGTGGCTGGTGCAGAGAGGGCGGTGCTGGTGCCTGGTGCTCTCTGGCTGTTTCCATCTCAGCAGCTTCCGGACGCTGCCAGTCTGCAGAATCTTGGCCTTAGGAGAAGCTGAGGGGTGCCGGGCACCACCCCGAGGGTGAGGGAGGCCAGCGTTCTGTCCTCTGCATTTCTGGTCACACTGGCCTGTTGGCCGAGTGCCAGCCTTCCAGCCTCTGCCTTTGTGCCCATCTGTGCCCTTCGGGTCCTGCCTCAGGGATGCCCTCTCTGCCCTCCTCTGCCCTTAGAATTCCCAGCATGTGGCTGAGCCCTGCTCAGGCTGGCCCCGTTGGTTTCAGAGCCTCTCTGGATGGGTTGTACGCATTCATCTGCGTAGCGACAGGCGGCCGGGCAGGAAGGGCACGATGGCACTGTGCCCGTATGTCCTGGGCACGATAGGTGGAACTTAATTGAGTTTCTTCTCGTGGGGCTGTTTGCCTTTTAATCTTCTTTCCTGGTGGCAAGGATTTCAGGGGGGGGAGCTGCCAGTCTAGTCTGTGCCCAAGATCAGCCCCCCAGCTGAAGGTCAAGGGGCTCCTGGCTAGAGGGGCCTCCAGACGCTCCTCCTGGGGGGATTCTTTAAATTCTGATCACGATTTCACTGTGATTGGCTTCTTGTCTAATCCTGTGTAATTTATCTTTTGCGTTTAAAAACATGATCCTGAGGGGGAGGGGGCAGGGAGCACCAGCCTAGCAGCCAGAGGGGTCGAAGGAGCATGAAGACCCCTGGATGGGTGAATCTTCTCATTTCAAGCACTTAATAGCTTATTTTTCCCAGTTACATGTTAAAATCATTTAAAAACATTTTTGGGAATTCTAAGTTCTAATTCTGCTGTTCCCTCCCTCCCTGAGATGCTGAGCAGCCAGGCACCCTTTACATGGGTTGATTGCCTCCTTTCACAGATGGGGACATCACGGCCCCAAGAGAGATGAGCGGGCTCAGGTGTGGGGGGGGCCTGTTGCTCAGGCCTCCTGGACTTGGGGAGGGGAGCTCCCTGTCCAAGCAGGAATGAGGGTGCTAGTAGAGTCTGAGCCGGAGTGGCTCAGTGCCTCCCTACAGGGGGCTGTACCTGGGCACTTGGCTCTGCTGGGGAAGCCTTCAGCCCCCTTCTTTCCCCTCCTAACAGAAATGGCTTTACTCATTGCTAAGACACCCTTGGAGGTGGGTGCTGTGTGTTCCCATCTTACAGATGAGGAGACTGAGGCAGCTGCGGTTCAGTGGCCCGTGCAGACCCCGGGTCTAGCGGGCATCCGTGGCTCCTGATTCCCCTCTCCACCCCCACATCCCTGCAAGCCTTCAGGGTCTGGCCATTTGTATTTCTCTTACTTGCTTTGTAAAGCTGGACTTGGGTGCTGTTTCCTTCTTAGATTGGAAGCTCCCCGAAGGGAGGCCGCTTTCAGTTTTGGTTTTGTGTGCCCAGTGCCTTCCGCATCAGGTGCTTAGTAAATCACTTATTAAATTGAATCGAGTGCTCCCATTAAGAAGCCATCTCTCCTTTCTCTGGCCTTTGGAGCCCTTACTGTTGCGTCATTGTGGCCAAGCCCTCCTCTCTGTGACCCCAGGGGGTGGGTTTCTTGGCAGAGATACTGGGAGGTGGGGTTTGGCATTTCCTTCACCATCTCATTTTATAGATGAAGAAACTGAGGCAAACAGAGCAAAGTGACTTGCCCAGGGTCACACAGCTAGGAAGGGTCTGAGGCTGGATTTGAACTCAGGAAGATGAGTCTTCCTGACTCCATGGCTGGCACTCTGTGCACTATGGTGCCTCCTTGCGGCCTATGGTCTATGTTGGAAAATCACCCTGGGATCTTGGAGAAGTTTTGGATTTCCTCCATTGTATAGGAACATTGAATAAGTTAATTAGTAATTAAAGCCCCTCCCTCCTAGGCAGCAACTCCTGCAGGCAGAGCCACACATGGCACGATCCCTGCAGTGATAAGTCTGGTCCATGGACAATGTGACCTGGCCAGTGTGACCCTCTGGCCTAATAACGTTACTAAGAGTTAACATCTATGTGGTGCTCTGGGTTTGTGAAATGCTTCACTGTTAGTATTATCTCGTGGCTCCTCTTCATTCTGGTTTCCTAGATGAAACTTGAGGCCCAGACAGGTTCAGTGACTTGCCCAGGGTCACAAAGCTAGGAAGTGCCTCAGGCGAGATTCGCACATAGGTCTGACTTTGAAATCTGGCCCCTTCCTGCTGGGCCACTTAGGCGCCTCAGTTTTGTTTGCTGAAAGACAAAAATCCAGCCTGATAAGCCCTTATCAAGGGCATGCCATGGGCATGGGCCTGTGCAGAGGTGATGACTCATTTCCCCTGAGGAGTTTATATGCTGTTGGGTAGGAGAAGGAAGGGATGACCTCGTCCAGCCAAGTCCAAGTCCAGCCCTGGCACAGACCGTGGGTGCTTCAGGCCTGGGATTCAGAGGACCTGACCAACGGCCCCCCAGTCCCTCAATATCTGCCATGCTGCCTGGCATACAGTAGGTCCATAGTAAAGGCTTTGAGGGTGGATGTGTAAAATGAAGGAGTGGGCTGCACTCCTGAGGCCCCGCCACCTCAGAGCACATGGAGAAGGGTGTAGTTGGGGTGGGAGGGGATAGGGAGAATGAATCAGGGAAGGCTTCCTGGAGGAGGCAGCTTGGGAGCTACGATCGGAGGGAGCTAAGGAAGCCTCGAACTAGACGTCAGGAGAGAGTCCAGCTTGGGCAAAGGCCTGGAGCGGGGTGAGGATGGATGGCTGTTTCCATAGGAACTGTCTTCTGTCAGAGGTGTCAGCACAGGATGCCCGCAGCCCCTGATTGGCTTAGAAAACCGCTCTGTCCCATCCTCTGGGCTGGGTTGGACTTAGTCTGCTCTGTTGAGCTTGGTTCTGGCCGCCTCACGGCTTTGCTGGCTGTGCCTCGGCCCCGTCCCAGATCTCCTGGATCTCATGCCCTTGCTTGTTTGTGTGGCCATCGCTTAGTAGGCTCACTGATGCCCAGTGGGTCCTCAGTGAACGTGTTCTCTGGCTGCCTGTCCACTTAGCTGTGTGTCTGTCTTGCACGTCTGTCTGTCCATGTTTGTTTCTGTCTTTCTATTTGTCTGCCTCTCTCTCCCTCTCTCTCTCTTTCTCCTCTCTCTCTATCTCTCTCTGTCTGTCTCTCTCTATGCCTCTCTCTCTCTCTCTCCCTCTCTCTCTTTCTTCTCTCTCTCTCTGTCTCTCTTTCTCTTGTCTCTTTGTCTCTCTGTCTCTCTCTCTCTTTTTCCTCTCTGTCTCTTTGTCTCTCTCTCTCTCTCTCTCTCTCTCTCTCTCTCTCTCTCTCTCTCTCTCCTTACCTACATACCAACTAGTTTCTCTAATGGAACTACTAGGTTGTTTCACACATAAGTTTTCTTGATGATTTTCCATCATTTAGGGGGCAGTGAGAGTTTTTCAAACCACGAGTTGGAAGAGAAAGCGTTTGCACTGACTCCTGGCTGCTGCTGCCGGGAAGCCTGCTGACTTTGGCATTAAAGTCTCCAGAGACAGTCCTTACACTGGCCTTCCTCCAAGCACCCCACAAGGCTACCTGGCCCGCCGACCGCCTTGGGCCACCGTAGAAGGCGTGAGGACCTGGCTCTGGGCTGGGTGGCTTCTGGAGTTAGCACCACTGGGGATGTTCTTCCTTCCTTTTTTTTCTGAAGCCACTGAGGACAGAGTGGCTTCCTGGGTCCTTGGGACAGCCTTGAATGGCTCAGTCAAGGAAGCTCACAGGCTGCTCTTTGTTTTCAGACGTGGCCTGAGACAACAAAGGACCTCTACGGCTCTGGGCTTGTCACTGCCAGACATCACCTGCCAACTGGCTCAAGGGACCCGCCCCAAGCTCCATTAGCAATGAACCAGAGAGGGAGGGGAGGAGGAAGCGAATAATTCAGGCCTCGTCTCAGGGTTCTGCTGGTGAATCTGCAATGAGTTCTAGCTCCTCCTGGTCCGAAGAGCATTGGAGGTTTTCAGTTCGAATCTTACCTCTTCCATTTTATCCACATGTGCCATAGGAGCAGTGGCTTCCCCTCTCGGGTCCTAGGCTTTCTCAATTGTAAAATGAGGGTGGCCTTGAAGGTTCCTTCAGTTCCACCCCAGGATTATGGACAGATGCTGGTGTCTTGTCCCAGTGTCCCTGGACAAGTCGCCTTACCTGTCAGGCTGGTCCTTTGTCTGTAGGCAGGGCCCTCAGCCTTACTCAATAAGAGCAAAGTTGACCCTTTGCCTTTGCCTTTCTATTCTTCCCCCCCATTGTAACAGTTATCCTTTGCCTCTTCTATATGAGATGATTAACCTCATTCTGTCTCTCCCTGTTTCCACTCCTTATATTCCTCTCCAGTCTCTTAAATTCACCTTTAAAAGTATCATCCCTTCCTATTCAATTGATCCTGTGCCTTCTGTCACTGTACA
>CM053586.1:362440157-362485565 GCA_028646515.1 Pseudochirops corinnae
TGTGTGTGTGTGTGTGTGCACGTGCACACACATTACACTGTAGGCTTTTTGAGGGCAGAGCCTGGATTCTGCCTTTTGTGGGGGTCTCGGAGCTTTGCCCAGAGCCTGGCCCCTGATGAGTCCTTGGTAAATGCTCACTGATTGCCCGGCAGGACCTTGCGCTTGGGCTTTACTGCGAGCTCCACACGGCCTTGTGATTCTGCATTTATGGACATGGGCTGTTCTTAGTCACTCACACCTGTAGCTGATGTTCCTCCCTTCGAGCATAGGGCTTGTATCCTTGCCCCCAGTGCCCAGCCCGAGGCCACTTGTGCCTGATGGGCACAGTCTGGCTCACATTTCATAGAGGCCGCAGCTCACCAGAGGACATGACCCTCCCAAGGTGTCCTCTGCGAGGTTCCCTCAGCCACCCCTCAGCAGAAGCAGAGGGGGAGGAGGTGTCGGGCCCTCCACTGATTCATTCACACCCCCTTCAGCAGAGTCTACTGCTGCCACCAGGAACGCTCAGTGACAAAATGAGCTTTCCATTGTCCCAGCACATGATTTCATTTGGGGTGGGGACCCCTTGCCTGCTCAGACTCACCGTCTCATCTCACCCTGGTCATCGCTCTGTGAGAGAGATGCCGCCGGCACCGTCATCCCCAGTTTACAGGCAAGAAAACAGGATCAGAGGTGGTAAGCGATTTGCCGGTGGTCATGTGGGCAGTGAGGCTGGAGGTGCGACGTCAGCCTGGGTCTCCCCTGACTCCCAGCGAGGCCACCCCTCCAGCTCTGTTACTGAGAGGCAGTGTGGCCGAGTGACAGGAGCTGAGCCCAGCATCAGGGAGGGTTGACCGAGAGCCCAGCTGGCACCAGAGAAGAGGCTGGGGTGCATCAGGGAAGGCAGCAGCAGTAAGCTCTGGGCTCCCACCTGGCCCTTAGCCCGTGGTCAGTGCTCTTCTTTTGCTTTTGTTTGTATATTTTGGTAACTTTATTTCAATACAATTGGCTTCCCTTGCAACGGTATGTCTTTTATTTTATACATTTAGATGTTTTTTCTGAGAAGGGGTCCACAGGCATCTCTGTGTTGCCTCAGGAGTCAGTGACATTAAAATCTCTCACCTCAGACATTTATTGGCTGTGAGACTTTGATGGCCCAGCCTCAGTTTCCTTATCTGTGAAATGAGGAGGTGGGACCAGATTCTGTCTCTGGTCCCTCACGGCCTGGAGCTTGGGCCTGGCGTCCTAACTGCCCCCTTTTCTCTCTGACACCAGCAAGGCTTGAATTTTAGAAAGGAAATTGGATTTTCCACCCCTGAGGGCCCTCCCGGCTCCAGAGCTATGGTCCTGCTGTTGAAGCTTTTTAGCTGGGTTACCTCAGGCAACTTATTTAGACTCTGGGTGTGGTTTTCTTCATCTGTGAAGCAGGAATAACCTGGCTGATGCCAACCCCCCGGGGCCATTACAAGGACTCAGAGGTGAGGAAAGGGGAGTCAGGGGCCTCTCTTGGGACCTGCCAGACCTCTCCCAGGGCTCTCCAGAGGCTTCCAGCAGGTACACTCTGTTGCTTTGCCTGGACAAAGGCACAGTTAATTTACTTCTGAAATGAGAAACAAAACAGAACAACATCCCAGAGAATGTCCCAGGAGAAGCAGAGCTGTGGCTGTGTGCACAAGGTGGTTCTGCAGACTCAGACCCCAGAGCCCCCTGGCACGATGCCTCTTCACCCACAGATCCTCCCTGGGCACTTCAGGGCTCCTCTGTTTGCCTCCTGAAGCTCTTTAAAGGCTGGTGCTAGTCTCTCTTTCCAGGAGGATTTCCCATTATTTCCCTTCATGCGCTCTGTGTTCCCACCAAGCTGGCCCACCTTGTGTGACGGTCTGTCATCTCCCACCTCTGGACATTTGTCTAACCTGTCCTCGGATCTCAAAGGAACTCTTCTAGCTGTTTCATCCACTAGAATCCAGAGCTTTCTTTAAAAAAATAACTAATATTTATATGACATCTTCAGCTTCTATTTGGGGAGCCAGCACATACATGTGTGCTGATACAGAATACCCATGGATGGTATTAAAGGAAGTGGCACCAGGCCTGGGGGCAGGGGATGGGAAAGGCTTCATGAAGAATGCAGGGCTGGGGCTCAGTCTTGCAGGAAAGAAGGGCTTGAATGTAAAAGAGCTGGAAGAGGAGGCGAGGAGGAAAACCAGTGTGATAGAGTGATGGAGCATGGGGAAACGTTCTGGCTGCACCTGGGCATGGAGAAAGGATGGCTTCCTCTGGAGGAGAGCCCCTCCCATGCTTGAGAACCACTACCCTGCTCCC
The DNA here is from genome assembly GCA_028646515.1 of Pseudochirops corinnae. Classification (NCBI taxonomy): domain Eukaryota; kingdom Metazoa; phylum Chordata; class Mammalia; order Diprotodontia; family Pseudocheiridae; genus Pseudochirops; species Pseudochirops corinnae. The sequence goes on from CM053586.1 coordinate 362,442,459, forward strand.
TTGCACGTCCTACTGAGCAGATGTTGTGAACTCCAGGCCTGTCATCGTCCTATCCCGGTTATGCTTCTCTGGACATGCCAGCTTATCACAGTCCCTTCTTCATCTTTGCTCCAGAGTGCACCTGGATCCTCCAGAGGAGAGCTGACAAGGGCAGTGTCCAGTGGGACGGTCACCTCTCTGTTCTGGCTGCTCTGACCCGAGATGGCCTCACCTTTTCCAGCTGCCTCATCACTCTGTTGACTCATCTGGAGCTTGCAGGCCACTGGAACCCCCAGGTCCTCTTCAGAGCAGCTGTTGTCTGAGCAGGCACTCCTTCTTCTTGCTGTGAAGTTGGTTTTTTGTACTCAGGTGTAGGACTTGTCATTGCCCCACTCCATCTCACCTTACCAGTGTTCTGGCCTGCTGAGATCCTTTCAAACCCTGTCATGACGGGTTAGCCATCCCACCCAGCCTGGTGCCATCTCAGAGCTGATGAGCAGAGGCCTGGGCCTTTGTCTGAGTCCTTGCAAAGCAGCCTAGGACCAAGGACAGATCCCTAGGGCACTGAATGGAGACATGCTGCCATGGTGGCCCAGTTCTTGGCATGCCGCCGATGGCACTGTCTTCTCATCCCTGTCTCTCCTGCTTATCCATGGGCAGAGGAGGAGGTGCTTTGAAAACAGAGGCTTAGCTAAGATCTAGCTAGCTTTCTCCACAGCTTTGCCCTCATCTGCTGGGTGAGTGCTCCTGTCACACAAAGGAGATGAGGCACCGGGTAAAGCCCTCCTGGCTTTCTACACTTACTGCCTGCTCTCCCAGGCATTCACCAGCCCTCTCTTTAGTGGTCATTTCACGCATCTTGCCAGGGATCCAGTTGTCTGCTGGCTCCCATTTTCTCTCTTTTGGAAAAGGAGACAATTCTCCTTTCCGAATCCTGTGGGACCTTCCTGCTTTCCACTGTCTTCCCCGTATCCCTGAGAGTGGACCTGCAGGCACATCTGCCATCTCATTGTGGACCCGAGATATGGGTCATCTGGGCCAGGGCACTTGGGTGCCAGGAGGAGGACTGAAATAGGCAGGTCAAGGGCTATGTTTGGGAAGGAAAGGGAGTCAAGTTAGAGAAGGGTGCCAGCGGCAGCCTGGGAGAAGACCCATGGCTGGGAGGATGGGAGGTCATGGTGAGAATGACCAGGACTGAGAGGGAGAAGGCTTAGGCAAAGGCGAGGTGAGAGGAGGCTCTGAGCAGACCCAGGAAGAGGGGAGGTTTGGATCTTGGAAGTGGCGCTCCAGTGGGTGAGGCCAGATCCGGGCAGGATCGTCCTTCTGGGTAGCTGAGGGAGAGTCAGGGAGGAGGCCATGGGACTGAGAGATGGGGAGGTGAGTGTCTGGGGCGGGAGCCAGGCACATTCTCATTGAGGAAGGAGGGAGAACGACCTGGTTGTGGAGGGCTCACTGGGTGTAGTGACTGGCCTGCTTGGCTGCTGAACCTCGAGCACCTGGTGAGGAGAGGAGGGCTCTCGGACCTGGTAACTGGACTCATCTGTGCCTTTACTGGAGCCCACCCTGAGCTGGTGAAGGTGCTCCATGTGGTCCCTGGTGAGACCTCTGGAGCAAAGATTAGGGAGCTGGAGTGTCTCGTCTGGTTCCACTTTTACACGAAGCTTATTTGGAAGGAGGGGTGGTGTGTGGTGTTAGTCTGTGTTCCCCTGTGCAGTGTCCTCCAGGAAGGGCAGAGGTTGAATGCAGGTGAGCCCCAGAGATGTGGAATAACATTCATGGTCACACAAGATGAACCCTGGTCTTTCTGCTGCATCAGGACCACTCTCATTGGTCAGAGGACAGCCAAGGTTGGTGTTGGAGAGCAGCAGGGAACAAGGAGGAGCTAGTGCAGGGGATTATTTCATCAGTGCCTGAGGAGCATAGACTTGTGACCACAGATTTAGAGCTGAATTCAAGGCTGGGGAGGCCAGCCTGGTCAGTAAACCTTTATTTAGCACCGATTGTCTTCTGGGCCCTGTGCTAAGTACTGGGGATACAAGAGAGGCAAAGGATGGGTCCTGCCCTAGAGAGCTCACAGTCTGATGCTAGAGTGAACAGATGAGTATGAACAAATGAGCCACACAAAGGACATGTGGGAACCACAAGGGTCGGGGAAGGCTTCCTGCAGAAGGTGGGATTTTAGTGGGGACTTGGAGGAAGCTGGGAAGCCAGGGGGATGAGACAAGGAGGGAGAGCACCCCCAGGCAGCCAGAGAGAATGTCCAGAGGCTGGAGATGGAACAGCCAGGAGGCAGGAGAGGTTGAGGATTTGTCCGAGCTTATACGGTGCAGGATGGGTGTGGGATGGGAGCCCTGGTCTCCTGATTCCCCTCCAGAGGTTCTCCTTGGTCTGTAGAGGACCCCATCTCCGGCCCTGGGAGCTTGTCCAAAGGCTTCTGCTTGCCCTGTTAGTGTGACTGAGACAGCCTGCCCTGGCTGCCCTCCAACAAGTCCTCACAAGGTGTTCTGTGGACTGACTCTGGCGCCATGCTGGGCACCAGCCACAACTGGGCCAGGCTCCTTACCCACAAATTTTCAGCACCTACTCTCGAAGGTGAGCTGTAGCCAATGGAAATGGCCTCTGTTCATATGGCAGATTAGGTCTGGGCACATTGTGTATTTTCTCCTTTGACTTTGTTCTGCCAGAAGAAATAAGAGCTACCCCCAAAGCTGGGAGAGGGCAAAGGAGGGCTAACTGCCATCACAATGCAATTAGGAGCAGAAGCTCCTGATAACGGTGATCGTGACTAACTCAGAGAAAGAGCTGGAGTCCATCCTGTTTGGTCTTCCTGTGATTTTCGGGGAGGTGTGGAGAATCCCATTTCTTGCATCTAAGGAAATGAATCTTGCTGGTAAATAGTTCAAAATCAGTTCTGGATGGAATTAGAAGTTATAGTGTTGGCAGCCAGCTTCAAGGTAAGGCGGTTTTTATGGGGAGAATCCACGAAAGCCCTGCTGGCTTCAGGGGCCCTTTGTGCAGCAGGGATGCTAATACCGCCTGTCTACCTGGCTCGCTGTGAGGCTCCAATAAGGCGATACATACAAGGCGTCCATCTTGTCCATCTCGCTCCCTCCAAGGTCTGGACAGGTGTCAATCAAAGCCCCTCCCCCCTTCCCTGGAGCAGAATGTGGTGCAGGGAATGGCTGGGTCATCCCAGGAAGCTGTGCAAATGTCAGTTCTTAGGCTGGGCTTGGTCTCAGCCACTGTAATAACTCTACTGTCTCTCAGGGGGTGACCAGGTGGAGACAGGTGCTGCACTCTGTGGACACTAAGGGGTTCCTTGAATGTTGAAGGATCACAGATTTAGAACTCTGTAGGACCTCAGTCATCTGGTCCTACTCCACTGTTTTATAAAAGAGAAAGTTGAGACCTATGGAGGGCAAGGGACTCCCCCAAGATCACCCAGGAAGTGAGTGTCAGAGCCTTTGATTCCCAAGAGGCTGCAGCACACGGCTGATGTCATTGCAAAGGTCACCACGTAGGGGCCAGGGCCTGAGCCTGACCAAAGCTCGAGACCGGAAGCATCGTCCCTTTTCTCTTTCCTTTGCCTGCTCTCCATGGCGAACTGTTAGAACGTGCCTTTGCCTGGGGGCCATCGAGGACTGAGCATCCGGGCAGACACAGCCATGGTGGCCTTTCACAGGAGCTGGAACAGCCTCGTTGAGCTGATGGCATTTGTGCTCCAGAAAATCACTTCTACGTGTTTAAAAATTAGTTAATATGAATTTTACATGACAGCTTAATAGAACCTTTAAAAATTTTAACACTTGTACACCATCTCAATGGCCTGTGTTGAGCAGTGGGCGGGATGAAGAATGTCTGTGAGGCCTTTCTGAGCATTTTTAAAAGGGTGAATTTACAAATGAGTGAATTATGAATGACCCTCATCCATTCTCGTCCTTGTCCTCGGGGATGGACTCACTGGGTGAACTCCTCCCCACCCCAGCCTGTGCTCCGGGTCTGGAGGGGGAGGGGCAGAGGGGCCCAGGTTGTGAGTGGTGGAGCTTTCCTCGGTTCTGAGGCTTTAAGTTTGGCCAGCCAGTAAGTAGGGTGTGTTTCCCAGTCCCCGGCTTAGAAACATAGCGCGGGCATTTACCCAGCACTCTGAGATGAACAGAACTAGACCTTCGTTATTGTATTTGAGCCTCACAGCAACCTTGTGGGGGGGGGGTACGGTGATTAATTACCCCCATCGTACAGATGAGGACGCAGGCTGACATGCACAGCATCCTGCAGCCAGTGATGGTCTGAGGCTGGATTTGAACTCGGATGTTCCTGAGTTCTAGCCAGTACAAGACCTATCTTCCCCCCTCATCTGCCCGTCCACTTTGAGCCAGAATAATGGACTAAAGCAGTATTCTCTGGTACTCTGCGGGCAGACACTGACCCTGTGAGAGTGGCTGGGCTGGTCATTCAGAGCAGGCTTGTGGCCCGTTGAGTTGTGCTGAGTCCTTGACAGCAGGGCTGCGTGTGCTCTTCCCTCCCCCCACCCGGCTTCCATCAGGATTGGTCATTGACGTGATCCAAGATGGTGGCTGTCCGTCCACAGCTTCACGCTTCCCTCCCTCGTAGCGCAAGGTGCATCCCTTCGTTGGCGTCTGACGGGGAGATCCAGGCAGCAGGAGCATGCCTTATGCCTCCATGCAGGGAGGTTCAGCTTTGGTGGAGATGAGACCCTGAGCCAGAAGGCATGGCGATGGTGGTGAGCACGGCCCCCGCTAAGTGATGAGGCTTCTTTGCAGGGCCTTGTGGAATGCATAGAGTCTCCCTTCCTGGAGGCACCAGAGAATGTTGGGTTTTTGAGCAGGGTGGTAAGTGGGCCCGGCCAGGCCTTGCCTCCCTCTGCTGCCTTAGCGCTGGTCTGAAGGCCCTCAGCAGAGACAGTGCTGACCATGAGGCCAGTGCATGTTGGGTCTGGAGCTGTGGGGGCCTGGAGACCCTCCTCCAGGGCTTCTCAGGCCGCCCTGGGACTCTCTTTATGAAAAGAGTTTGAACATCGTTTCAGCATGATTGGTTTGCAGGGTAATCCTTTGCACTTTTTAATGCATTTAAGAATATGATTCTGAAAGGGACTCTGTGCTTTTCCAGGCTGACGCCGAAGGGCTGAGGACCCTCTGAGCCAGCCTAACCCTCCCCTGTGCTCTATGAAGACACTGAGGGCAGGGGGCTATGTGGGCTGCTGAAGGTCATGAGAGCTGCAAGTGTTAGCAGCAGAATTCAAATCCTGGTCTCTGACAGAGAAGCCAGTGCCTCCTGAGGTACTGTGTCTGCCCTCTGTGTGACCCTGGGTCAGTGCCTTAACCCCTGTCGGCCTAGATTTCCTTAGCTGTGAGCGCAGGCCTTCGTCCACCTCCCTTCTGGGCTGGTATGGCGGGGCCTTCTTTGTGGCTCCCAGGAGGCCAGCAGGCAGGGCCAGATAACAAATAGGACATACACGCCGTTATCCCCAGCCCCACCTGCCCATGTGGAAGATCATCAATCAGAAGAGCCCAGCAGGCCAGTGCTGGGCCCCAGGTCACCACACCCCCGGCGGACACTCCCAGGAGCAGACACTCAGTTTACAGAAAAGCAAGCAAAGCAAAATCTTGGGTAATTGTGGCTTTGTATTATCAAAATTGTATCAAAGTCGTTTATTTTAGAGGTGGAAGGATGCCAAGGGAGCTCTGGGTCCAGGCATGTGTCTGGACAGGCCTCTGGAGGCTTCTCAGAATCGTGGTTCTCAGTGTGTGAACCAAAATGCAGAGGGGTGCAGAGGGCACACTCCATGGAACTGCATTGGAACGGGGTGTAATTGAAGTCCACTCACCAAAATCTCTCGGAGGGTGCTGTCCGCGGACGCTGGATTAAGACCCATCTGGTCCCGAGCTCTCTCTGCGTGTGTGGGGTCCCTGAACTCAGGTGAGGGCCCCTCAACACCAGGTCACTCACCAAAGGCAGAGCTAAGAGCAGAATCCCCTGTTCTGGCTCTCGGTTCCTGAGGTCGAACGTGCCTGTCCTCCATCTCCCCCACCGACAGCTGCCTTCATTTGCCTGGTGTCTCTCTGAAGGCCAGCCTGCAGAAAAGCCAGGCAGTTATGGTGGCAGGAGCCAGTGGCCCAAGACTCAGGAGAGCAAGGTCAGGCTGCTCAGGGCTTGGGCCCCTATCTTCTTTGGGCCCCGTGCTTGGCCCAAGATGAGTTAAACAGTGCCCCCTCCCCCCGAAGCTTCCTGAAGGCTGGGACAGGGCCTGCTTTTATCTCTGTACCCCTAGGGCCTAACACAGGCTCTGGCACTGTGTAAGCACGAAAGAAATGCTTGGAATGAATGGATGGACCTGGAGTCTGAGCCTTAGGTTCCAGTCTTGGCTCTGACACATATTAACCATTAGTCAGTCGGCTAGCATCTATTAAGGGCTGGGGACACAGAAGGCAAAAAAATCCCCAAACCCAAGCAATCTTGTGTGGCTCCTCCTCCCTGTGGCTGCCCCTCTGTTTGGGGAATAGGAAATCCTCCTCCTCCTCTTCCTCCAGCAGGAGGAATCTTGCTCCAGTATCTTCCTCTTCTGGCAGAAGATGTGCAGTTCGGCACCCCAGCCCCCACCTCTTCAGTGGAAGCAGGGAGATGCGTTTGGCCTTGGCGGGCAAAAAGTGAGTGGATGCCTTGACCCCTTTGGAGAGCTTACAAAGGCAGAGCTTGTGGGGGCACCTGGCTCTTTTCTCCTGGGCAGACCCTAGTTCTGAAGCTTCTCTTCTTCCTGGCTCTTTGCCACAGTCCCACCCTTCCTATGTCCCTGGACTCCTTTGTCCCATTGTTTTTCCAAGGACACCCACATTCACTACGGATGGCCAAGTCAGGCAATCTCCTCGGTCATCTCAACAACAGCTCGCTCCTGTCCGGGAGATTTAAGAGCAGAGGAAATATTTATTGCGTGGAAACAGCTCCTGAAGGCGCGCAGGCTTAGAGTGATAAAGCTCACACGTCCATGGTCTGCCTGGTGCACGTAAGACCATGACTGGGCACTCTCGCCCCACGCTGAAGGTAGAACCAACAGGGAAGGGCCAATGGGAGAGCTGCCCCCGGCCCGTGGAAGAGGTGGTACATGTGACACACTTCGTGGTCATGGTGCTGGGACAGAATTGGGGGTGTGATGGTGCTGGTGACTAGGGACCTCAGAGCCCTTAGGACTCAGAAGCTGGGCTTATTGGGAGCAAGGGAGAGGGATGAGATCAGGACAAGGCACGAGCCTCCCTCAGGGATCTTCCCTGTGCAGACTCCTGGAGGCTGGGTCCCTGCTCTGGCCTCTGACTGAACTGGGGAGTCTCCGTCCCCCTGAGTGATAGCATGCCCACCTCACTTCTGGCTCCCAGGAGCAGCATGGAGAAGATGGGGACATTTCACTTGGATGTCGGTCCTGGTTGACTGGTTTCTTTTCCTCTGGGCGCCTCCACCCCTCTTTCACTCTCATCTCTTCTCTCCTCCAATCTGCCCCCTTTCTCTCCTCTCCCGACTTCTCTTCTCTTCTCCTCTCCCTTTCCTTCTCTTAAAAAAAGGATTGTCTTTTTTTTTTTCATTATCAAGTCCTTCCCCTGCCTGCCCCATACGCTGTAAGAAAGAAAGAGCCCTTGTGTCCAACAAAGCGCATCCCCGCCGGCTAGCGAGGTCCCCAGATCCACTCCCTGTTCTCTGCATCAGCCCCTCCTCTTTGGCTCTTTCTTTTCCTCTTCTTCTCGGCTTTCCTGGCTTTTTCTGATCACCCTCATTTCCTTGCTCTCTCCTCTTTCCCTTTTGAAGACCAGCTTTGTCTTGTCTTGCTAACTCCAACAAGCAAGATTTCCCCTTTCATATCAATCTCCCTTTCTTGAGCTCTTCACATTCAGCTTTGGAATGACCATTGGGCCTGGTGGACTTGGCAGACTTCCCCTCATGTCTGCTGCTCTAGACCCTCTCACCTCCTTTTTTCCCCAGTCCTCAGTGATGTGATGCTCCTGTCTCGAATCCTGAGAAAATAGTTCATCATATTCTGGAAATTGCCCAATTCCTGCTGTGTCCAAAGGGGCCCCTTTTGAGTTTTTCTGCTTGAGTTTGGCCTTTACTACATGTCCCAACAGCCTCAAGGACTTGGAGACGCAGCCTTGAGTCCTGTCCGATCTTTGTGATGCTGGTTGTGGGCCCATTGCCCGGGACTGAGCTGTCCAGGGAGTGTGAGTGCCGAGCACTCCTACAGAACCATGGCAGATGACGCTGGGAAACCAGGCTAGTCGTCTCCTTTAATACTTTCAGCATCTCTCTTTGCACAGGACTGGCCTCCTAGGGTACCATGTGCCAAGGTTGTGCTGGGTCTTGAGTAGCTCAGAGAGAACCAGGCCAGACCTTGGTGCTGTGCCCACCCCAGGCATGTCCCTGAGGATCCCACGCTGCACCATTCACACCGGCCACCTTCTCCCACACGAGGGCAGTCTTGGAGCTCTTAAAGAATTACTACAGGGAAAAACTGGGGCTGGGTCTTTTTCCAGATCCTCCAAGGGGCCCCAGCATCTTGTAGCTGAGCTCCCACTGCCAGAGGCTGCTCAGACCAGAGCCTGGCGCTACAGACCCTGACAGACCAGAGAGCTGACCACCTTCCTCTTGTTGGTCACAGTGTGGTCCTGCGGGCTGTTCTGCAGTCATGAAATGAGTGGCTTTATTTTGACAGAGTCCAGGAGCCCTCGCCGCTTTCTTGTATCTGTGTTTGCTTCCATGGGGCAGCGTCGTGGGCTGGAAGGGCTGTCCTCCTCTCTGGAGAGCGGGTCTTCCAGGCAGCTCAGCGCTAGGGCCGAATCCTGCCATTTCCACAAAGACCTCACCTGAGGCGATGGATGAAATGGCCTCACCATGTTCCCTGGGAGTGTTAGAGTTATATTAGGTACTTGAGGGATGGCAAAGCTGCCTCTGGGACCTTTCCCGTCTTCCTAACTTCCCTGTTGGTACTGAGGGCACCAGCATCCTCCTGGTCACCCAGCCTCATGACTGAGGTGTCCTCCTCCACCCTCTGCATTTCCTCGGCTGTGGAGTCCTGTGAATCCCACCTGGGCTTCCTCCCAGTGGGAGCTCCCTCCCTTCTTGAGCTCATGCTCTTGTCTCCTGTGAGCCTGGTGCAGATCTTCCTCCCCCCCCAGCCTGGGCCATTGCAGTAACCCCTGGGGTGGGGTCTGCCTGTCGCTAGTCTCTCCTCACTTCAGCCCATCTCTCACTCGCTCTCCTCTCTCTCTCCTTCCTTCACATGGTTTAGCTCCTGTCTCCTCCAGACACTGTCCAGCTCGTGAATGTCCTTCCTAAGATGCGGTAGCTCAGACTGAACGTGTGACCTGGATGGGCCAGGAGGAGCCCAGTCCCGCCCTCAGTTCTTTGCCTGGCAGGAATAGCTCAGTTCCAACCTTGCTTCAGACACTTCCTAGATGTGTGATCCTGGGCCTAGCCTCTCTGAGCCTCAGTGTTCTCATCTGTAAAACAGGATGACAGTAGTACAGGAGTAGGATCCCTCCCCCACTCTGCTCCTGGGAGCTCCCAGGTTCCTTCCTTATTCAGCTCACACGTTGGACTGGGTCTTCTCAGGAGGGAGTGGAGTCTCCATCACTGTCTCCAACAGAACTGCCCACCCCCTTGTCAGATGCGTCTTGGTGGCATGCTGCTGGCTGCACAACATCGTGGCGAGGTCCTGTGGAGTCCTGTGACACATGGCCAGTGTTGGGGGCCAGCCCACTGCAACCTTTCTGTCCTGTGTCCATGTTGTATTATGGGAAGACTGTGGGATTTGCCAACAGGGGACCAGGGTACAGTAAGTCCCAGTGTATCACTTAGGACAAGGATCTTGACCTCACTGGGCCTCCGTTCCCTCCTCTATGTGATGATGCCACTGGACAAAATCTCAGTTTTTAGTTCAGTAATCAAGCGTTTCAGAAAAAAAGCCAAATTCCTGAGAGGATGGTCCAAGTGTTCCAGGCCTTCATTTTGTGATCCCTCGAGTTTTTCCACTGCTCATGACCGTAGCTAGGAGGCATTTTACATACTGTGGTGAAATCCAGATCTAAATTGAACCAGAGACGAGTTGACACTGATGTTTCAGAGTGTAGGCTGGAAAGGTAATTTCTAGTCTCCTGAGAAAAGAAGTGTCAAATTCACTTTCACTGAGGGGCTGATCCTAATTTGTCTCTTCCAATCTGATCGCCCCACAAAGGCTCCAGAGATGCTTCCTCTGTGGTCTTCCCCTGGCCTTGGGTGCAGCCTGCACGCAGACCTGTCTGGCCTGGCACATTGCGTGGTGCCAGGTTCCAGTCCCTCCTGCCCCTGCAGTTTGTGACAGAGGTCTGCCGGGCTTCTCGTGGAAGCCAGGTAGCTGGATTTCAGCGCCTGGCATGGGACTGAGGCAGGGGTAAGCAGACTTTCCTTCCCTCTTCCCCTCCCACCCTGTCCTTCCCTCCCCTCCCCTCTCTTGGTGATAATGTTATGCAGCCTTCCAAAAGTTCGTACCCTGTTGAGGGTAAATCACACATTACAGAGTACTGAATACAACCTACATGCAAAGTGATTTCCAGGGAGGGGGATATAGGTGAAATTTGAAAAGCAGTTTAATTTATTATTTTTAACATTAGTTTTTTTGAGTTCCAAATTCTCTCCCTCCTTCCCTTCCCACCCCGACCCAATGAGAAGGCAACCCATGTGATTCCCATTATACAGATAAAGTCAAGCAGAACTTATTTCCGCCTCAGCCACGTTGCAGGAAAACCAAACAAAGCCCAAGAACAACAGGGTGAAAAGGTCTGCTTGGATCTGCTTTCCGAGTTCACCAGCTCTCTCCCTGAAGGTGGGGAGCATTTGTCATCATGAGTCCCTTGCGTTTTCATGCATCAGAGTAGCGGCTAGTTGACTGTTGTTACAATGTTGCCATGACCCTGTACGATATTCTCCTGGTTTTTCCCACTCACTCTGCATCAGCTCATGTAACTCTTCTGCAGCCACAGTTCTTAGCACTTTCTTAGCTCTTAGGCCTGTGAGCACCTTCCCCCACCCCACATAAAGTCCAGATTCCAATTTTTCCTTTCCCTTCTTTTCTTGGCATCTCCCTTCCCTTTCCTCCCATTTGGGGTTCCCCCAAGGCCCTGGAGAGTGGTTTGTTATCATTTCATGAGTGCAGGGTAGCTGTGGGCTCATCCATCTGTGGTCCCTTGGTCTTGGCTCAGGATTGGACACACTTCCCTGTCATGAGTGAAGTTCAAGATAGACTGAGGCACACATTCTCTGAGCAGTATGACATTTTATTAACAGGGAGCAAAGCTGGTAATGGAATGGGTTGATGGATGCCTTAGTTTAAGCCAATGACTCTGAGACAAGACTCCTTTAAGAGAACAGGTTCTAGGGCTGGTGGCATCATGGGGTTGAGGACAACATTATTGGTTACATGGCTGAGGTGAGGGCAACAATATGATGGGCTTGAGTTTGGGACCGAGGGGCTACAACAGCCACTCCTTCCCTCCTGTGACTAAGTGTGTATTGTTTGAATCTGCCTGCAAGTTGAAAAGATAGTGGCCTAGACCTCTTTGGGTAGCAAACCAGGCATCCTTGAAGGGTAGCTTGGCGCTGTAAAGACACTAGACCCAACTCCCTCATGCTCACCCGCATGCCCCGAGGACGGCTGAATTCTTTGAGGCAAGAATAGAACAGCAATTAGCAGGAAACTTGGATTTCTAAACTTAACCGTTAGAGGCCAGCTAAATTCTGAACTAAGTTCAGAGACAAAGAAGCAGGACTTAGGCAGTTACAGAGAAAAATCAATTAATTGTAAATGGGATTGATCGAAATGATACCGATCAGGCTAATTTTCTCATCCCTTTCTGATCATGCATTTAGATGCTGCTAGCCTGTGGACTCCCTTGGGGATCCTGTGGATGGCCAGGTGTCAGGTGGACCTCATTTAGCTTTGCTTCCATACTTTTCTTGTCTCAGAAGTGGAGATGGATGTAATCTGTGCCGTGAGGCAGGGCTTGGGGTGTCTTAAAAAGCCATCTTGCTTTCTCAGCACTGAGCGGGAGTGCTGGGTACTAGAAATTAGAAGTCATCATTCACGTCAGAGACTGCTATAACTTGGTGAGAAATTCCCCTGGTCTCTTAGGAGTAAAGAATATGAATTTTTAACTTGCCCCTAAAAATAATTTGCATGATTTCTGTGTCCTAGAGTGCAGGTCTCTCAGCATGAGTAGAATTTATCTTGATAGCCACATGACTTGGATTTCATATAAATGTAGGTTCTCTGGTTTTCTTTGGGATGGTACTGGGATCCTGGTGTAGGAAACCCCCAGTCAGCCACTCACCTGTCACTTGGGGTCTTGGTCACCTTAGGGTGGACTTGAGATACCAAGGGCACACTGCCAGGGGTCCCAGCATTCCCCTGTGTCCTCCAGGCCAAGTCTGGATGCCCGGGCTGCCCTCTGGCTCATTAACTCCTAAGGTAGTGGTGAATTTCCACCCGTGTGGGTCATTTTAAGGACTTTATCTGAGGACAGTCAGAAAATGGCAGCTCATGTCTCAATTCTGCCGTGGACTACTAGGCCACCTTGCACAAGCACTTTGTCTCTCTGGGCCTCCATATTCTCATCTGCAAAATGGGAGCATTGGCCTTGGCAGGCTCTCTGCTGCCTCCCATCTTCAGCTCTCTGATGATCTAGCCCCTTCTAACCTTTGGCTTGTGGGCCTGGGGTCTTGTGACTAGTGGACTTCATAGGCAGGAGTGTGTGTTGCCTGATGGATAACAGCCACGGCTGCTGGCCTTGATGGAGCCTGTCGAGGCTGGCAGAGCCCTGTCCAGAAATTTCCTCTGCTCCTTTCACCAGCCGCTGAGGTTGGTGCCCTTATCATTGTTTTTGGGAAGAGGAATCTGAGTGTGAGAGGGGCTAAGTCATCCTCAGGTCACCCAGCTTGGAGGTATCAATGGTGGGACTCATTCAGGTCTTCCTTATTTCACACCAAACACTTGATGACTGCATGGTGCCACCTTGTAGCCTGAGGATCAAGTCCTTAGGGTCAGGCAGACACGTTCAAGTCCAGCCTATGAAACCTGGTTGTTTGACCATGGGGGGATGACCTCACCCCTCAGTGGTCCAGACGTTCACTGCAGGGGCATCACAGAGGGAGTCTGCTCATGCAGAGGTCCGAGAATCAAGGAAGTATGAGATGGATCCCAGAGACAGCTCCGATGAGGGTGGGAAGTCCCTCTGGCCTGGCCTGGGGTTCTGACAGGAGCCTGCTCCTGAAGGAAGACCATGCGGTCTGGTTCTGGTGAAAGTAACCATGAATGCAGCCCTTGGTGCGACGCTTTCGACTCTTGTGCAACTGCATCCCCCAATTATGAATCATGGCGGCTTACTATCCAAGTTAGTTCTATAACAGTGCAGGGGAGCTCCCAATGAACTCTCTTCCTAAGAGGTGTGATGGGCCTCATAATGAGCTGGTTCTTTGGAAGACCCCAGCAAGCCTGGTGCCCAGGCCCAGTGTCGGTGGTACTGAGGGGGCTGGGAGAGTGCCTCACTACCTACCAGTGGGGTGCCTTCAGGCATCAATTAGTCATTCAGCAAGCATGTTTTAATCAGACCTCAGCCCCAGACCCCAGGGGTTAGGGTCTGGAGACACAGAGATACCATTGAGACAGTCCCTGCCCTGCTAAGCTGACTTCTGTCTGGGGAGACCACATGTCACATGTCTAAGTTATAAAATTAAATTATAAGAATTTCAGGGATTTCAGAGGGGTTGGATGTCTGGGGCTGGCCCCCAAGAGGACATGCCAGACCTGGAGCAGGCCGAAACAAGACTCTGGTTAGTGGAGGGCGGTTCGGGCTAATCCGGAGGCAGCCCCTGCCTTCCAGAATTAGAAATGACTTTTCTGACTTAATCCTGATGCTGCTGTCTGAGCATTAGGCTGGAGAAAATCGGGCTGTGGCTGCGGCCTTTCCCTAGGCTGTTGTCGCAGCGTGTGGGGGACTCAGTGAATTTGGTGAAGGTCAGCTGTGGGGTGACAAGAATTAATTTGAAAATGCAATGAATTAATAAATTGTTGGAAGACTCTCTGGGCAGCGTAGGCGACAGCAAGGCCTTCTCCTCCTCGTTTTCACCGTGGAGGGAAGTAGCCTCTGTGGACTGGAGAAAAGTGACTGGACCTCCTGAGTCGCCACTGACAGTGCCTTCCCAGAGGTTGCCATCATCTCACGGGAGCAGCACTTTGTCTGGGGGAAATCGCCCTTTCCTAGAAGAGAGGTCCCAGGAGTGGACATGTGGGATGGCCACAGGCTTAGGCCAGGAGTGGCATCCAGGAAGGAGGCGAGGTCCAGGCAAAGCGGCCTTCTTTACTGGACCCTTATTCTAAAGCTAGAAGGGGCCTTAGAGGCTATAAGACCAATTGGCTTATTCCACAAATGGAGAAATTGAGGCCTGGAGGTTTAAGTGAATTGGCCAAGGTCACACATGTCCTGACGAGGACAGGATTAGAATTCAGGACCTTTGACTTCAGAGTCAGTACCCTCCCCCTGTATTGACGATGCTCTCTGAGAGGAAGCTTGGCACCCTGGACAGAATCTCCATATGCTGCGACTCTTTTATTTGACAAAGGGGAAACAAGCCCAGAGATTTCCGGTGATTTGAGGAAGGTCTCACGGATGGTGACAGAGGCGTGCCTGACTCTGACCCCTACAGGGCAGTCCCGTTGTCTCTCTGAGACTCAGTTTCCTCACCTGTGAGATGGAGAAGACGGGGCCTGTAGTGGCCAATTGCTCACAGGGCTTGTCCTGAGGCAGAGGAAATGCTTTGTGGATTTTAAAGCCCTTTACCCTGGCCAGTGATGATTCAGAACGTTGGGGGAACCTCCTCGCACCTCGAGGACTCACTCGGTGCTTCCCCAGAGGGGAAGAAGGGGCAGAGCGGTCAGACAAATGTGACAGACTTCTGCATGCTGGAAGGCCACGGTTAGCAGTGAGGTCCAAGATGGTGCTTTGGAAAGTGACCTCCAGGGGGGTCCCTGCAGCAGGAAGAAGGAGAGACGTGCAGGAGCCAGACTTCAGAGCGCGTGTGATCGTCTCAGTGATCGTGAACAGTGATGACAGCAAGCATTTATGTGGCACCTGCCACGTGCTGCAGGCCCTTCACAAATCACATCATGTCTGATCCTCACAACAGCCCTTCGAGGTAGAGACTGAATGTAACCCCACAGCGGGTGTGAGGCCAGAATCGAACTTGGGCTTCCTGACTCCACTGGCCCACCTTGCTGCTTAGTGGTCGTACTGAATAAGGTGCCATGCCCAGAGCTCCGAGTCCTGGGTCCACCTCTGGCCTCTCCTCTTAGGGGGCTATGTAACCACTGGCCAATCTATGAGCCTCAGTTTCCACATCTGTTCAGTGGGGTGATTCCTGGGGTACCAGCTTCTTTGTGAAACTGCCCAGGAGTGGGATGGGCCTCGGTGTCCAGGAGATCAGAGGGCAGATGATTCTGGGAGGGGGAGTAATGCCAGGTGACTGTGGAGCCCCCTCCCAGCCCTCGCCTTCTGTGATTCTGGGTTCTTTGGAGACTCAGAAGAGAGAAAGCGTTATTAGTCAGGCAGAGTCGGGTGCACTGGCTTCCTTGGCATCATCAGGGCCAACTCTAAGTCTACAATGGTGGGGTTGAGAAAGGTCCAAAAGCCCCTTCCCCTAGATGTCCCCCTCCCTGGCCTGGGTGCCCACCATCAGTGGGTGGAATGTGCCTGTGCTGGCTCAGTCACCGTCACCATCGCAGGACCTGGCTTCTCTGTGGTGACAGAGAGTTCATGCAGCACTTTCACACGGTAGAAAAGGCAGAGAACTGGGGGTCAGAGCAGTGGGTTTGGGCCGCTGCCAGCTAGTCAGGGGCCTCTGGGAAGGTGCTAGCCCTTCTCCACGCAGGCCTTGGTTTTCTTCTCTGAAAGGTGAGGAGGGTCAGCTCAAACCCCGGCCATTATTCATTTTAAGGAAACACTTACAAGAGTTGTCTTATTTCCTCCAAAAACAGTTTTAAAAAACTTTCTTCTTCTTCATGTGGAGGCTGGTGATTTGTGCTTTAACTGCTTTTTTTTTTCATACACACACATAGGCATTCATGTGCACGTCTGTGTGTCTTCCCCTGTGCCCTTCACATCTGGGGGTTTCAGTTTTTACATCTGTGAAACATGAACACTCAAGGCATCAACCTTCCAGGCTTGTGAGCAGGGGTCCTTAACTTGGTTGGCTTCCATGAAATTAAAAGAAAAAATCACTAATGGAATGTCAATATAATTGGTTCCTTTTGTAATTGTGGGCATTTCATCTTTCGCACCTGACAGCCTTGTTCTGGGAGTGCTCTGCAGGCTTCACTGGCCGTCTACCCCAGGGGTTCAGGACATAGAAGGGGCTTGGGAATTCCAGCTGGGAGGCCGGAACAGCCGATGTGGGCGAGGGCTTCTCTGACGGCGATGGTGGCAGTGATTGTGGTAGCGCAAACTTCGTGTGGCTTTATTTCAAGCATAGATGATGCCAATAGGAACTGGATCATCTCTGCATTCTCCAGGAGAGGATTTGCCCAGTGAATAACCTGGGCTGAGGCCACTGGATTTGCAGCGCTGAGAACGTTAGTTATTAGTGGTGTTAATGTGTGAAAATGTGAAACGTTTCTGGTTTTCTCCTGTAGATTCAGCACCAAGATGGGAGTTGGGAGGAGAGGGGGGAAGATCGGTCATTTCATATAGAAAGAAAAATGAATAAGAATGAGGCTGCCCAGCCAGCTGCACATGCTTATGTCCATGCTGTGGGAAAATGGCTTTGGACTCTTGTTTCTTCTTCCAGGAAGGGGCAGTTCATCTCTTTCTCCGTGAGCCGAGCACCACCCTCATTTCGCAGCAAGCTTCTAAGGAGACTCTTCTCTGGTGGCTTTGGGCCTCACCCCACTTGAGTCCAAAGTCCAGTGGGGTGGTCTCAGGTCTTTCACCAAAAGAAACTTAGAAACATTTCCAAAAATCCTGGTATCTTCTGTTAGCCTTCTCTAGACTGGGGTAGAGAACCTGCAGCCTCCAGGTCACCTATGGCCCTCTAGGTACTCAAGCGTGGCCCTTTGACTGAATCTGAACTTCCTAGAACAAATCCCCTTCATCAAAGGATTTGTTCTGTCGAACTTGAACTAGTCAAAAGGCCGTACCTGAGCACCTGGAAGGCCACATGTGACCTCAAGGCTGCAGGTCCCCCACCCTTGCTCTAGACCAACCCCTCACTTTACAAATGAGGAAACTGAGTCCCACAGAGGTTAAGTGACTTAGCCTAGGCTTCTGAGGAAGTGTCAGAAACAGGCTTTGGATACTGGTCCTTGGAGTGTGAATCCAGTGTTCTCCCGAGTGGGCTACCCTGTCTCCTCACTCTGAGCACTCACTCAGCAGTCCCTAAAATGTGCTAAAGCCTCTGTGCCTCCCGCACGTAAGCACAGCTTTCTCATCTGCCACCATGTGTCAGCACTGTCGATTGATTGAGCAAGCTGTCCATGTTTTCTGTGCTATTAATATGGAAATCCTGTGCTAGGCAGCCATCGAGAGAGGGAAGAACCCAACACAGAAAACAAGCCCCAGCATCAAAAGGAGAAGGTTTAGGTCTAGCTTTTCGCAGAATGGTCGTTCCAACTCAGCATGAAATCAGTACCTGGCCAAAGGCTCGCTGCATCTGGTTCTGCAATGGAGTGCTGTGAGAGTGAGCCTGGCTTTGGCCCGCGTGGGGTCAGGGATGGTCTGGATGGTCATCATCGGGGACCAGCCCAGCTAAGTTGAAAGAGGTTCCTGGCCACAGTGGTGACTGTGGGAAGTGTGGGGCTCAAGGTAACTCTCCCCAGCTCCCCGGGGGCTGGGATTGGCCTCCTTGGGGGAGTATTGGACCCTTGAAATACATAGCAAGGTAGGGAAATAGCAGAAAGGCTTAAGACAAGAGGGAAATCCTACTGTTGTGTGCTTCTTTCTGAAACCTAAACATCTGGTTGTCCTGGCTGGCCTCCAGCCTGGTACCAAATATATGGGCTACACCATTTTGCCGTCAGACTTGGCCCTGATTAATCAAGTGGACTAAGGATCAGAATCAAATTTGTGGCTCAGGAACTTTGAAAGAAGCAGCTCAGTGGTGGTGGTGGTGGTGGTGGTGGTGGTGGTGGTGGTGGTGGTGGTGGTGGTGGAGGGTGAAGAGAGGTGAGAAATCTTAGGCAGAAATCCTACCCCTGACAATTACTAGCTTCCTGACCCTGTGGTCAAGTCAAGCCAACCCAATAATCATCTGCTATCAAGAGTCCCCCTGGGTGCCAGACCCCATGCTGAGCTCCAGGGAGACCAAGGAAAGTGAAGGACATCCCCTCCCCTCTAGTCTGCAAATGTCTAATGGGGAAGGCCACGGGCCAACCACCAGGTAAGAACAAGATGATCAAGAGAGGGAAGGCTTCTCGCAGTCTCCTCATCTTTAAAATGGGAGTAGTAACAGCACCTGCCTTACAGGATTGTTGTAGTAAACTTTGTGAAGCTCTTTGCAAACCTTAAAGCACCTTATAAATGATCACAGTTAAGCTGGAGACAAGTCAGTCATAATCTACCCTCTATACTGGTGAAGCCAAAGATACTTTCTGTATTCCCATAATCAATCAATAAGCATTTAAGTGCTTACTATGTGTCAAAAACTCTGCTAGCTATTGGGAATTAAGGATACAAATGCAGTGGCCAAATAGTCCCAGCCTCAAAGAGCTGACGTTGTATTAGGGGACACAACATGTGTTTATAAAGAATGTGCACCCCCTCACACGTGTGTGTTTATCTGTTCATATATATATGATCTATCTATCCATTCATCCATAATCTATAAATCTATCCATCCATCTATCTGTCCATCCCTCTGTTCATCTAAAAATCTATCCATCCATCCATCCATCTATCCATCCATCCATCTATAAATCTGTCATCTCTCCATCTATCTATAAATTTATCTACCCAGCCATCTATAATCTATAAATTTATCATCTATCCATCCATCTATTCATCTATAAATCTATCTATCCATCTATACGTCTAACTATGCATTTATCTATAAATCAATCATCTGTCTATCCATCTATCTAGCCATCCATTTATACATCTAACTATACAACTATCTATAAACCTATCGTGTATCTATCCATCTATAAATCTATTTATCATTTATCCATCTCTCTCTCTCTCTCTGTCCCTGTTCCTCCCTCCTTCCCTCCATCTATCTACAAAGTAGGTACCAGGTTATTTCCAGGGGGAGGGCACTAGCAACTTTAGCCTGTGGGGGTCGGGGAGCAGAAGGGGCTTCAGGTACAAGATGGCCCTTGAGCTGAGTCTTAACAGAACATTGGATTTGGGGGATGGAGAGAGAGAGAGAGAGTCTGCCAGGCATGCAGGGGGCAGGGTGGGGCAGCCTGGGTATCAGAGCGGCTCTGAAAAAGAGGGAAATTGTTGACTGTGAGGATCATTATGCCTTATTATTATCACTGTGGTGTACCTTAAAATTCATTAGTCAAGCGATGGCTCAAAATAAGGAAGGTAACAGAACAAGGCCCGTTGTGCTGGTTGGTCTCGATGCTTTGTACAATGTTTGGAGAACATCAAATTATAACATAGATTTTCGTTTTAATGGGAGAGTCGTAACGCCCTCGTAATTTTTTTTAACTTCTCATTAGTTTTTACAACCTATGAATTACCTAAAACAACTCCAGTCATTTGGATTTTGACTCGCTGCTTGTTTTACTACTTGCAGAATTGTCATTGGAGAAATGGGAATCTGTATTTATGGTGTTGGTTTCCGAGGCCGGTCCTGGGGCTCTGGGTGGGTGAGGATGCAGGCAGCCTGGCAGCCTGGGGCAGGGCTGGCTTTCCCAGCTCTGTCCAAAGGAGGCTCAAAGAGGGCAGTGGGAAGGAAGGATGATGATAGAGGGGTTACCATAAATCCAGCAGCTCCATTCGCTGGGGGAATTTATTCTTCCAGGACTATCTTTTTGCACACCTGTTTAAGGTATCAGGTTTTTATTTTTAATGAAGGACCATTTGGGAAATGTATTTTAACAGTGTGTTTTGACACTCCATTTATTCATTGCTGTATCACTATAGTTTTTACTTACTCAAAGGTTTTTTCAGCTCTGTGAAATTTCGAGCATTTTTTTCTTTTGTTTCATTTTTTTCTCCCAAACTTATCATTAGGAAGAAGGCACACCTCTCTTTTGTGTTGGGTAGTAATTCAGAGAGGCAGAGTGCTCCAGTGGATGGAGGGCCTGCCTGGGAGGCATGGAGACCTTCCTCTGCCACATGTACCTGCTGTGGAACCCTGCGTGGGGGGGGGGGGGCTCTCAGTGGGCCCCTAGGGTCTGAACTTGTTTTTCTTTTTCTTTACAATATTTTTATCGCTGCATTTCAATAAAATGGGTTTTTTTTTTATGATCCTGTGCATTTTATCTGATGCATTTTACAACAGTCTGAGTCTACTGTTGTCACGAGCCTGCCTGCCACTGGGGCCAAAGATACAGAGATCGCTAAGGGCCCCCTTATCTAAGCTGGTGGATTGTCCATCAGTCGCTCACCAGCCTGGTTGGAAGGAGCTTCCTCATTGGGAGTTCTGATGAAACCACAGATCTGACCCTTAAAAGCGATAAATCCCTGAATGCGTGTTAGGGAACCCCACCGAGGGAGCCTGTCCCCCATCCTACGCAGTAAGGAAGCTCTGCAGAAAGGCCGGCTGCTCTTAGGTCTGGGGGCTGCGTGGCTGTGGAGAGGTGTCTTGGAAGGGACCATGCGCCGCTGGAGATGAGAGCACCCAGTAGGGATGCGTCTGGTCTAGAACTGCTTACAGGCTGCCGGCTTGTCCTCGGCCCCAGAGCTCAGCCAGGATATGCTTCTGGCGCCTCTGGTTTTACACAGAATTGGAAATACAGAGAAGTAAAAGAGCGCGTTGTTTGAGGACCATCCAGCACCCTGTCACTGGTAAAGATGGCAGATCAAAAGGACCCCAACAGGAAGGTGATCTAGGAGTAATTGTAATGCCCTGTCTTGGTCGCGGAGGCCAGATGCTGAGACACACTTCCCTCGTCTCATCTAGAGTGGTGGTGTTGTAGGTAGGATTAGCACTCAGAAACTAGGTCCGGCGAGCTACGCTTTGTGCACTTAGTCGCTATTGAAGGAAGACAAGGCCTAGGAAAAGAAGAGAGATCATAAACAGGAGGTGTGAAGGCGTGGAGAGGCCGTCATTCGTCCGGAAAAGGTCTGGCCGTGGCCTGGATGATGAAGGACCTGAAGAGTCCTTGTGCAGGTTTTGGGGATGGAGTGGGTACCGCCGTCCAGGTGCAGGTTTAGAGGAGGACGCTGGGCCCTTCCCAACCGCAGAGGTCTGTGACCCCGCGATCCTCCCCTACACTCCGTGATGAAATCTGTCCTTTCTCCTACTGGCCATTTTTGTGGGGATTTAAAAACAAATGGGGCTAAATGGGCCAAAATGCATCTGTTACCGCTTGTGTAGGACGCCAAGTGGAGAAGAGACACGGGTTTCTGTGGACAGCACAAGGCTGAGTGGGCTGTGCACCGATCTGTGCCCACGGTCGGACGACTTCTCGGCAGCTCTCGCTGCTGCCGCTGCCAGGCTGGCCTGGCACGTGTGCCCCTCCGCTCCAGGCCCTGAGCCTGGAGGGTTCCCAAAGGTTCTGGGCAGAGCTCCCCGTGATTTAGGTTCTAAATTACCCTTGCCCGCTTCTCACCAGAAGAGCTCTCTTTTCTCTCTGTAGACAATGGTTCCCTAATGCTTATTAATGTAATAATATCACATCCCGTTTCCAAGGAAACCGCTCTCCTGGCACCAAGCGCCCACGCCGCTGCAGCCTGACATCGTCTGGCCCACACTGCGCCCTTCGACCTGGCCTATCGTTACCTCTCCACTCCCACAGAAGTTTCTCATAAATTACAGTTTTTCTTCTGATCTTCTAAATGTTTTGAAGCCTTTTCTTTTAGCCAAGCTACACATTCAAAACGGCCGGAAACAAATTACCGGCTTCATTATGAGACACAATGGATGAATCCATTATGCTTTGGAGCTGCAGCCCGGCTTGTTTTCTGGCCAGGCCTCCCTTCTGTGATTGCTTGCTTTATATTCTGCTCGGGAGCTGAGGAATCAAGCAGAGGTTAGGCAGTGATTTCTGTTTTCCTGTTTCTTTCTCTGTCTCCCTTTTATCCCCACAAAGAGGTGTGTGGGTTTATAATATTCATGTTCATTTCAAGTCAAGTGATCTGATGGTGAGAGAGTCTCATTGAGCTGGACCTCAAAAAACTGCATCTGGAATGGCTTCCTCTCCTGGCTCCTCCCTTACTGGTGGTCAGGGAGTGCCCCGAGCCTCAGTTTCCTCATCTGTAAACTGGAAATAATCCACCTCACAAATTTCATTATAGGGGACACATTTTAGCAAAATTTTAAATTAGGGGTTCCTAATTGAGTGTCCCCCCCCAAATAGATTCCAGGGGATCTGTGAATCTGAATGGGAAAAACACTCACATTTGGTTTCCACTAACCACTAACTAAAACGTAGTATTTTCTTTTCTTTCTTTTTTTTTTTTTTGAAACAATGATTCTGAGCAGGAACATACCCCAAGGCTTCACCAGTCTGGCTGCTGAAGAGCTCCAGCACCATCACCTTGCTTTAAGGAGCAACAGAAATGCAAGTTTTCTGACTCACCAACATTTGAATAAATGAATTTCAAAATCAGAGCAGCTCTTTCCTATAGAGTCAATTAATCAGGAAGAGCTGGTCAAGTCTCTGTCACAAACCATCTGCCTTTGACTCCACTCCCCTAGCTGTGGAACCAGCCTTTGAACTAGCCTCTTCTGACCAACCCATCCTCTGTCCAGCCTCCAAAGGGATGCTCTTCAGGTGAGAGTTGGCCCACCGACGTCTGTGGCTCCCCCTTCTCTCCAGGGCCAAACAAGATGATCGGCCTTGAAGGCTCCCCCTCCTTATACTGCCTCTTATTAAGACACAGATCAGATCTTCCCTTCTGAGGTCTCCAGCTGCTAGTGCTTCCCCCCTCATATTACCCTCCACCCACCCTGTGCACAAAGAGAAGGGAACATGGATTTATGCAGCCCTGCTACATGCCAGGAGCTTTGACAATGCTACCTCATTTCATCCTTGGTCTCCTATGTCATCTCTCCCATTAGGATATGAGCTCAGAACAAAGTAAAAAGTGCACAGCAGAGAATGAAGGAAAACCTGCAAGAAAGCAAAGCAAAAATGGGCAGCTTCTAGCTTCCAGAGCAGTATTTAACACACAGGCTTTCTTGGAAGGACAGGTCACTGCTGCATATTCTGAATCCTCTCCTGTCTTTTGCTGTGCACGTGATTTGATTTTTTCTTTTCTTATCTTCTTTTTAAGTTTATAATGTTTCTTTTTCTTCTCTAATTATGTATTTAAGTTTCAGTATTTGTCCGAAATAAAAAAGAAAATTAAAAAACAATAGAACGTGAGCTTCTTGAAGGCAGGGGCTGGTTTTCCCTCATCTTCAGCAGTGATTACTGGCGTGGTGCACAATCGGTATCTAAGAAATGATTATTGACTGACTGATTGATTGGGGAGCCCTGTGGCCTGGGAAGCACTGAACATTTCAAGGCCCCAGAGAGCTGGGATTTTCAAGTTCATTCCTAGTCTATTCACTTCTGAGTCTCCAAATGAGATGCTTGTGTCTTGGAGGACAGACAATTAGATTTTAAAACTCTCACTTTCCTCTTTTGGGCAAAGCTTTTGCCCCAAGTGTAAGCCGTGCCAGGATCCTGAGGTCCCAGCCACGAGAGTGGCTGGTTGGAGCCCCACAGAGCCCCCCCGCCTTCGGATAGGGAAAGAAACATTAAAACCTTTCTCTTCTAGTTAAATCGCTATGGAATTTATGCCCTAAATCTTCTGTTTTATGGGTTATTATTGCTTTTTCCTATGCTCTTTCAGCCAAGCCTGTTGGGTGCTGACTTCTCTTTGCTACAGGAGTGCCATTAAGAAGAAATTTTGGGGTCATTGTGATTTCAGTGAAACTGTCTTGGCCTGATGTTTTCTGTTGAACAGCAGAAAAGTTCTCCTTCCTCCCTGTCTCCCTCCCCCTCCTGCCCCTCTCCATCTCTCCCTTCCCTTTCCCTCCTTATCTCCCTCATCTTGCAGATTTTGCATCGCTTCCCTGTCCCTCTCCATCACTTCTGTACTGTCTCCTCCTCTGTCTCCCTGCCCAGCCCCGCTCTGGAAGTTTCAGTGACTCCCCATTACCCTGGATTCATGTAGACCCTCCTCAGTTTGACAGAGAGCCTTCCCAATCTGCCTCCAACCTGTCTCTAGACGGCTTTCCCCTTCCCTCTACATTCCAGAAAAGCTGGCCTTTTGGTGACCACTCAACTGGCAGAGCCCCAGGCCTCTCCCACCTTCCACTGTCAAGCTCCTGCCATGTTCCTTTGTCAAGGGCCACTCCCTCCCCAGGCCTCTCCTGTTCTTCCCAGTTGTTGATGCCAAACTCTCCAGAGTGACCCTTTTTTTTTGATACGGTGCTTCCTCCAGGAGAATGTCGCCTTCCTGAGAGCAGAGGCTGCTTCATTTCTGTCTGCTGATATGTGAATGGTGCATTGGCTTCCGTGTGACCCTGACTAAGTCACTTAGCCTCTCCATATTCAGGGAGACAGTGTAGAATGTGCTGACCTGCATTGGCAGAGGGAGGTTATTCTCCACAGCAATAAGGTCACATGTCCAGCCTTTGTGCCTATGTTGGAAAATAAAACCAGGCTCACCAATGGGAAAAAAATCCACTTCTCACTGTGGACAATGGGCGGTTGTGTGTTGTTTTTCCTTTATTCAGGGTTTGTTTTCAGAAATTCGCTCTTGGGGGTCCCCGAAGGTCTGTGGTGAGTGAGCCCATCTCTCTTAATTGGAGCCATAAAACACGGGCTCCATTGGTTTTGTTGGCAGACCTTGGTGGAAGCCAGGAAGGCACCAGCAGGGCTTCAGAGCCTATGTTTGCCCCCAGAGCCCCTCTGCTCGGAGATGAGCATCGTCAGTCCTCCAGCCCACTCAGGCCCGAGCTGCTGTGATTCCTGTAGATTCATCATCTACAATTCAGCAGAAAGTTACTCCACCATTCACTTCACCAGGGACAAAGCACTGACTTCTGGGGAACAGAAAAGGCCTCAGAAGCAGGAGGCCCTGAACAATGTGCTTGGAGGCCGCTGGATCCACCTGCCTCATTATATGGAGGAATGAATGAAAAAGCACGCCTTAAGTGCTCACTGTATTCTAGGCCCTGTGCTGTGTGAAGAAACTGAGGGCCGCAGAGGTCTGAGGGCAGGAAGGATCGGGCCTGATAAGTGTGCGAGGCAGGATTCGAACCTGGGTCTTCCTGACCCCAAGTCCAGTGCCTTTCCTCCTAAGCCATGCTCGCTCTGACTGGTCCCTTCCAATGAGGCTGAGTGAGACACACCCCCTGAGCCCTTCCCTGGTGCCTGCTGCCTTCTGAAAGACACACAAGAGGCTTCTGGTACTTCAGGCATACTAGCCTAGAATTGTCAGACTAGAATTGTCTAGGATGAGAAGGTGTCTGACACCAGCAAGACCAGTGAATCAGGATGAAGACAACAAACACCACCTGTGTCCTGGGGACTGTGCTAGTTTGTGGGGACATGAGGACAGAAATGGAACAATTCCTGTGCGCGTGAAGCCTGCAGGGAGTGTGTGTACACATCCCATGCTGTCCTCACTACTCTGAGAATCCTCACCTGCCTCCCCAGAGCCAGGCGCTGTGTTTCCCCCTTGGGGCTCTAGGGATGTCCTTGAGGGGCGTGGAGGGGTCTCCTCTAATGCAATCAGCTCACTCCGTGTTCTTCCAGTGTTGACTGCTGGTAGTTAGATGGCATTTCCCATGTATTAATCCAGTCTTTCAGTTTTGTTTAACCCATTACATATCTACAAAGGGATATATAAAGAGAAGATAGGGTGACTGAAGTAGAAGGCTCCCCAGCTGGTGTCACAAGCTCCCCTCCACTCCTCATGTACTGATAGCCCATACTTCTGGGATATGCTCCCCTCAGGCTGAAAGCAGCTTCTCTTAAGCATTTCCCAACCAGATCCATTAATGCACGTAGTAGACTTGATGGCCAAGTGCCTCCGTCTTGTGGGGCCACCATCTTGTTTTCCAGGTTGATTGACTTCTCATCAGGGTCTCTTGCTTCATGCAGCCGTGTTGGTGGGCTGCAGACTTTGGCCTGGCCTCTTCCTCCCAGGCCTCTGGTGGTTCACTCAAAGTTCCCGAGGCTGTAGTCTGTGACCTAGATACTCTTCCATCTAAGAGCAGGAAAGAACAGGGCAGCAGACTCAGTAGAAGCAGAAGAGTCAGCCATCATGGGCCACGCCAGGTCTCCTTGCTCCAACGGCTGGGAAGGAAAAAAGAACAGCTTGGTCTTTAGTGCCTTTGAATGTGCACCCTTTCAAAGTCAACAGTCAATAAAAAGGCTCCTCTTCTTCATGAGTTGAGCAGATCAGAAACAGACCTTGAGCCATGTTTGTGTTATGCCTACGACATGCACATGAGGCCAGGCGTGCTCTCTCTCTCTTGTTGGCCTGTCCCAGTCCCCTTTACATAAATATGTAATAAAATAGACACAGAGGGTCTACAAGACCATTGCAGGGGGAGCGAACTGGAGGCAGAGATGAGGAGAAGACCTTGGGGAGGGAATGTTTTAGGTGAATGTCAAAGGAAGTTAGGGATTCTAAAGAAATGGAGATAAGAAGGGGAGGATATTCTAGGCCTGGGAGACGATTGGTGCCCAGTGCTGGTGACATCTAATGGAACATCATTTGTAAGGAACAGTGGAAGGCCCGTTTGTTTGGACTGTATAATGTGTGTGGGGGTCTAATGCATAGCAAAGCTCTGATAGTAGATGGGAGTCAGGGTGTGAAGGACTTTGAATGCCAAATGGAGAATTTTGCACCTGATCCTAAAAATAACTGAGGGTGCTGGAGCTTGCTGAGCGGGGACTGACTGGGTTCAACCTTAGGGACATCATTCTGGCAGCTGTCTGGAGGACAGCCTGGAGAGGGAGTTGAGTCAAGGAGACTGAGTTGAGGTATAAAAAATGCCAAATAAGAGGTGCTGAAGGCCTGAAAGGAGAGAGAAGGGAGGAACAGGAAGATTGTGTGGAGGAGAATCTACAAGACTTAGGGACTGACTGGAGGTGATTTGTGGGGTGAAAGAGAAGAGATGGCCAGGCTGTGAGGTCACAAAGCTGGCCACTGGAAGGATTGTGGCAGCCTTGCCAGAAATGGGGAGATCCAGAGCTTGGGGGGCAAAGACAGTGAGTTCTGTTTCATATGTCCCGAGTTTCAGATACTGACGACATCAGATGAGAAAGGTCCAGTAGTGAGATGGTGGTGAGATTAGGACTGAGCCACAGACTGTGGGATCATCCTCCTGGAAGGGATGATTGAGTCAGTGGGAGGGAGTGATGTCACCAAGTAAGGGATGGTCATTGCAGAAGAGGGCTCTAGACAGAACCTTGGGGTGCTCCCTCAAATAGTCAGGGTGATGTGTGGTTGATGATCCAGCTATGGAGACAGGTCAGACAGGGGAGAGGAGGAAAACAGAGCATTGTCATGGAACCTTGGAAAGGACAGCATTCAGCAGGAGTTGTGGGCTGTAAAGGGCTCAGGAAGGACAAGGTAGAAAAGACCATCACTTCTGGCACTTGAGAGACTGTTGGAAACTTTAGAGAGAGCAGTGTTGGTGGGATGATGAGATCAGAAGCTGGACTACAGAGGTTCAATGGAAGCCAGGCCATATTAACAGATGGGTTTTTCTAGGACGTTGGCTTTGGAAGGCTAGAGAGCCATAGAGCCTTAGCTTGAGGGGATAAGAGGGCCAAATGAGGGTATTTTAAGGATGGGGGAGACCTGGGCATGTTTGTAGGTAGTGAGGAGGAGCCCGAGCACAGGGAAGCATTGAAGGCTGAAGAGAGTGGAACTGATCTCTAGGTCTTTGGAGGAGATGGACCTCAAGGGGACCAGTACAGCTGGCCTTGGTGAGAAGGGCCAGCACATTATAGGCTTATCCAAGGACCCACAAGTAGGAAATGGACTTAGAAGCAAGTATGGAGGCACACGTGAATGCTGATCTCCTCCCAGAGAACCCCAAACAGTTCACATATGTATTATCTCCTTTAGCTTGGAAGCTGGAAGACACAGCTTAGAAATTCACCATTGGTGCTAGTTAATTGTGGGACCCTGGGCCAGTCTGTTGCTCCAGGTCTCAGTTTCCTCATTTGTGGAATAGGTAAAGTCTGTAGTGCCCATCTCACAGTTATGATGAGCAGATGCAATGCAAATCTCCATCCGTGTCAGTATTTAGTTCTCACCTTCACGTGTGGCAGTGTCTGCATTTCCTACCCCAGGAGAAGCTGCTGTTGTCCTGGTCCTTCTTCTCATACAGATGTTTGACGAACTCCTCCACAAGTGGACAAGATGATTCATCATGATTCATGAGAAGCAGGCGTGGGGAGGTGAGGCCCCTTTTGTGGGTTCATGGGCAGCATCCTTGGGACAGTGTAGGAGAAGGCTGGACACGGAGGAGGACTGTGTGACTTGGAGAGCATCTCAGGCCACACTGTCCATCACAGACGTTGTTCTATGTTTCACAACTCCTTGTCCTGCCCTGGGGACGGTTTGCTCTTGTTATTCTTACTCTCATTCTTATTTTCACGGTCACATTGCGTAGACCTGCGCTGCCCACACCAGGTGGACTCGGTAAAGAATCTCTAAAAACTTAGACTTCCTTAGAACTTGAGGCCCGAGGTCCAATAGGAAAAAAAAACAGGAGGAATACGCTCTGTAATAATTACCCGACTAAACACATGGGCGACCTTCAAAGCTCCCTCTCTCCCATTATCTTAGCCGCAGGAGGGCAGGGCGAGTCTTCTCTGCTTGTCCCCCTCTCTAGTTTCCAGAATGTGAAGTCGGACTTCGTAGACTGGCTGCTTAAGACGCACTCAGCCCTGAGTGCGGGCTGTCTCAGACAGCTTAGCACCGAGCTTCCTTTTTCAAAGATCTCCCTTCCTCTCGTTCTTTGATCTGAACAAAGAAATCGCTTTCCAGTGCAACTGAAAGCTGCTTTCACAGACTCCCCCGTGTCCTTAATTTCCCCTGTTGGCCTCTCCTTCTCTGCAGAGGCCGGCCGGGTGAATTAGACGTCTTCCGATCTCTGCCTTCATGCGGTATGTCGGGATCTCGGAGGCTGCTGGTCACTGATCTCTGTCCTCAGCATCTGCCCCAGGAAGGTCATTTTCCAGTTTCCCTAAAAGGTAATTTCACGTTCCCTCAGTAATTCTTTATCAGTACAAAGCCTAAGCACGTCAGACACAAGTGGAAGGCAAACATTTGGCCTCCTTCCTGACTGTTGCCCTCCTGGGTGGGCAAGATCTGTGCAAGACTCAGCCAGTTAGTAATCCACGAGAGTTTAATGAACTTCCTACTGTGCGCTGGGGCTCCAAGGCGAAAATAAAGCAGCCTGGCAGGGGGTGTGGGGTGGGGTGAGGTGGGGGGGATAAGTCCCTCTCCCTTCAGGGTCTGTTTCCTCACCTGCCCAATGAGGGTGATCAGACACCTTCTTGGGGACTTCCCCGAGCCTGCTTGAAGTTTGTTCTGTACTTTACAATTATTATCTCCTTTGTCCTGACGACAGCCCTGGGAAGTGGGGGTGCTGTCATCCCCATTTTACTGGCGAGGACACTGAGGCAGACAAGTGAAGTCATCTGTCCAGGTGCCGAGTGTCTGAGGCTGAATTTGAACTCAGTTCTTCCTGACTCCCGGCCCTATCCACTGTGGCCCCAGGCTTGTGAGAATCATGGAGGTTTACCTTAAAAGCTCCATGTAAATGCGTGGTATTGCAGCAGCCAGCTCCTCATTTATCTTGAGTGTCAGCTGCCCGAGTTTTTTAAATACATTTTTATCTCCCTGTGACTCCCCACAATGTCTCTCCTCTTCCTCCTCCCAGGGAACCGGGCTGTTTAGCAAATAACAGTTTATGAAGAAAAAAGAAAAATAAAAAAAACTGTTGGTCTTTGATTTGGTGAATTTCACTATTTTGAACTTAAATACAAAATACGAAAAAGAAACAAACTTACATACTAAGCTTAAACACAGAGGGAGAGAGGGACGAGAGCTTGCCGCGTGCCCAGCGGAGCCCGAGAGAGGGTCCAGAACGCGGAGCCGCAACTCTCTGCCTCGGGACAGCCCGCTAATCAGCGTCGCCCCTCGCGTCTTTGCTCCTGGGAGGCTTCACCTTGTCCCTGCGCACTCTGTTCCTGTTCCCTCTTCCTCCTCCTCCTCCGCTAAGAGGGCTACGGCTAAGTGAGTACGCGTGTATGCGCCACACACACCGACACACACACGGACACACACACAGGCACACACACGGGCACACACACGGACACACGGACACACACAGGGACACACACACGGACACACGGACACACACGGACACACACGGACACACACACAGGCACACACACGGACACACACGGACACAGACACGGACACACACACACAGGCACACACACGGACACACACACAGACACACACATGCACACACATGCACACGCGTGCCCGTGGACATCTGTTATCCTACTCATACACAGACTTACGCAGTCATAGGACGTGTTGGTCCTCGGCTTCCCGAGGCCTGGGAACCTCTCCCGTTGTAGCTCCAGGACTTCCCACAGTTTCTGGTGTTGGTCTTTTCCTTCTTCCTTTCCTAACATGGAGTCTGCTGTCTTCAGCAGATCCAAGAAAACCAGGTGAGACTTGATCCTTCCCTCTTGTCTCCACCTTCCCGGTCTGGCCAGCCAGGGTGGTGCTCTTCTTTGGTGGACCTTTCTCTGGCCTGGGCACAGATTTCTAACGTCCCTGCTGCTAGGCTTTGTCTCTGAGCGTCATTCCCAGCTCACCCCGAGTTTATCCTCAGGGCCCTCCCGCCCAAGGATGGTGCTTGCCTCGGTTGGTTTTGCTTCCAGTGAATTCCTTAATCAAGATTAATGGAGGCAAAGGGGCCTGTTTAGGCCAGAGAAGAGCAGACTCAGGGAAGGCAGGCGAGAGAACTGTATGTGCTCAGCTTCGTGAAGGGGTCACCTATAGTCTGACCTGGCACCTCCCATTCCTCAGCTCCATGGGCTCCCTATGGCCTCTGGCGTTTGAAGCCCTTCACAGTTTGACCTCAGCATGCCCTTCCACCCTTATTACACATTGGTCCCTTTCTTTCAATTCAGATTAAGACAAACTAGCTGTGTGACCCTGGCCAAGTCACTTCACCCTGTTTGCCTCAGTCTCCTCATCTGTAAAATGAGCTGGAGAAGGAAATGGCAAACCTCTGCGGAGTCTTTGCCAAGAAAAGCCCAAAGAGGTCGGGGAGAGTCGGACACAACTGGGAAATGACTTAACAGCCACAACAAGCCTTCCTCTTATTCCTCACCTGCTTCAGCCCCATCTGGCCACCCCGCACCTCTCCTCAGAGCTGGCTGTCGCCTGTGTCTGGGACGGACTCTCTCCCGGGCTTCCCAATCTCCTCCGTTCCTCCACGTTCAGGGGCAGCATCTCCCTCTCCCAGGGGTCTCCTGATGCCTGTAGCTCCCAGCGCCCTGCCTCCGCCACGCCCCGTCTTCCCATTTTCTTTCATCGGCTTTGTATAAATCGCTCATAGACCTGTGCTTGTATGTATTGCCCCCCCCTCCCCCACCAACAGGACATAAGCTGCTTCTGGGGGGAGAGACAGGAAATATTTCAGTTTTGTCTTTGAATCGATTGATGATTGGTTGAGTGACTTTCGTGCTTTTTGCTTGAGGACAGAGCTAGGTGCAACGGATGGAAGTTGTCAAGGAGGTGTTTTAGGGTCCCTGTCAGGAGGAAGCTGCCCTACCGCTTGTGCCACCCAAAACGGAGGCTGTGAATGGGGGAGGCCGGGGCTGTTCACAAAGGCTCTTTGGCCACTCCGTCAGAGGGTGATGGAGGGAGAGGTGCTGGAAGTGCCTGCTGAAGCTCCTTCTGACTCACTTAGTCAGTGTGGGCTGAATTGAATGTTGACTCTGAAATTCAGCAGTTCTTTGTCCCATCCTTTGGCGGTATGAGCTGATCATAGTGAGTCCCCTGCATATCCATGGTCCTCTCTTTGCACAACTCCCCTGTTTTCCTTCTGAGACTCCTCCAGGCCTTTCCATCCCTCAGGCACCAATTTCTGCTCTAGGATTTTAGATGATCAAATGCCAATTGATTTTTCTCTTTGAAATCTGCTTTTCTGAAATCTAGCAGCAGATGGTTTAGGTCCAGCTTCCTCTCAATTATTCTTCTAGGGCAGAGGAGCTGCTTCCCCCCAGAGTTCTCATCCCTTCTTCCTCAGAAACGCGCTCTTCCTCCTCATTCAGGATAAGGTCAAGAGAACATCCTGGTCTGCACCAATGTTGGCTGCAAGGCCTAAATTATGTCAAGGGATCCCTAATGGAGAAGAAACCTTCAGCTGGTGGCTTG
Organism: Pseudochirops corinnae; assembly: GCA_028646515.1. Taxonomy (NCBI): domain Eukaryota; kingdom Metazoa; phylum Chordata; class Mammalia; order Diprotodontia; family Pseudocheiridae; genus Pseudochirops; species Pseudochirops corinnae. Next base: position 362,475,059 of record CM053586.1, read on the forward strand.
GCAGCTCTTCAGAGATAATGCCTCTGACTTGATGAGTAGGAGGACCGTTCTTATGATGAAAAAGTAACAATTTTAATGGAGAGGATGATTGGCATTTAGCAGGGCACCCACCCTCAGCCTTGCACAAGATGGTGGCCTCCCCATTTTTCCCATGGGGCCTTCTACCACCTGACCTTTCACTGATGGGGCCGATAGATCGCAGGCCTGAAGCCTACGTCCGGTCAGTGCATTTCAGCTCGGTGACTGTGTTCATTTCAGTCTTTGGAAACTCCGTGTTGTATATTTGGCCGGAGTGCTGAGAAATGTCTGGAATATGCTCAGTGCTTGCGTTAACGATGAAAAAAAGATGCTTCATAACTTCTTCATAAAATACAGAGTGCATTTTGTAGCTTCGATTTGGACTAAAACCCTTAGAAGATTTATATTTTATGGTCTGACAGCCTTAGTTATTCTAATTCATTCGTACCATTTGTTCTGGAGAATGTGTGCAGGGCTCGATTTATAGCAATTCTAGCTGGGTGAGGGGCGGCTGTGTACTTAATCCAGGGAGTCTTTGGGGAGAGCAGAGATTTTTTTAAAGCATGGCTGGCTTGACATATGAAGTTTTTATCAGCTCATAACCAAGAAAGGAAAACTTGGCCAGATTTCTGCCTCTATGCTCTCTTCTTCCTGCTCCTCATCCCTGGTTTCCTTCAACACACAGCCCACTCGAGACCCTTCCTTATCCTTTCCCTTTCCCACATCTCCCTGTATTCCTTCAGTGATGATCCTTGTTGCTGATTGGCATGATGGGGAGTGGGCAGCCCCAAGGCCAAGCTTTGCCTCTGACCCTCCCTAGCTGTGTGACCCTGCTCCGGTCACTTCACCTCTGGGTGTCCCAAGTACAGGTGAGTCAGTGATCTGCATAGACCAAGGTGTGCCTGGGTTATAGATACTGGCTGTGCTTGATAGTTGCTTATATTCCCATTTCACTGATGAGATAACTGAGCCTCAGAGAGTGCAGGAGGCTTGCCCAAGAACACGCTCACAGTGAGGAAGTGTCAGAGCCTGGGTTTGATTTGTATGATTCCATTTCCAATGGGGCCATGTGGTGTCACTGTTCCCTTGGTTTCCCAGAGTGTAGCTCAGTGCCCAGTGCCTGCTGATTGCTGAATAAGTGTTCTCTGTGTGCCTGCTAACCTTGGATCGCCTGTCTCTTCATTTATCCCTCTTTGCGGATCATCTCCTCATCATCCAGCTCTCTCCAGATCTATCTCCTCTTTCGTCTCTTTCTGCCCCTCTCCTGAATCATCAGTCTGTCACTGGTCTCTGCCTCTTTCTCTGTCATCCTTCTCTCTACCATGGCTCTATCTCCTTCTCTACCATCCCTCTACCATGGCTCTATCTCCTCTATCCTCCTTCTATCATGGCTCTGTCTCCTTCTCTATCATCTCTCCACCATGGCTCTGTCTCTCTCTATCATCTCTCTACCACAGCTCTGTCTCCTTCTCTATCATCTCTCTATCATGGCTCTGTCTCTCTTTATCATCTCTCCACCATGGCTCTGTCTCCTTCTCTATCATCTCTCTATCATGGCTCTGTCTCTTTCTCTATCATCTCTCTATCATTTGTGTCTCTTTATCCATGACCTCCCCTTCTCTCTCCACCTGTCTGTTTCTTTCACTCTGTCTGTCTGACTCTCTCTCTCTCCGTCCATCCATCCAAGCTTGCTGATCCATTGTCTGCCATCCTGTATGATTCATCATCGCCACTCTGCCACACAGTGCTGATGCTGGTCTGATTGAGTGTCCCTCAGCGAGTCTTTAGGGATATGGACCAAGGACTGAGAAGGTCTCTCTTAAACAGAGTTGCAGTTTTCTGAGGGCTGATGAGTAGCAGGAAGTAGGTCTTCAGGATCTGCTACTTCCTCACTCTAGGGAAAGCACATTCTCCACATTCTCTCTAACAAGCTTCCTGCCCCCCCCCCCCCACTAGCTCCCTCCAATTTAGCAGATAGTCTTTCTCAGTTGCTATGGCAGAAAAAGTAAACAGTCTGTGGCCCTCCTTGTGCCAAGCTTCTGCCAGGATGCCTCACCTGGGCCCGCTCTTGTGCCTGCCCGACAGGCACCTCTGACACTCCAAGCTCACATCCATGCCAAGAAGGGGCTCAAGAATTGGACTTGTGGGAGGTGGGGCGTCCAGTTCAGAGAAGAGCAGCCAGGATGGTAAAAGGCCTCAAGATTGCTCCGTGTGAGGGTTGGTGGAGTGCCCTGGGGGTGTTTAACGAAGCTTGGAGAAGTGAACACTAACAGAGGCAACCATATCTGTCTTTAGGTGCTTGGAAGGTTGTCTGGTAGAGAACTCAGAAGCCTTGTTCTGTTGGGGCCCAGAGCACAGAACGGCATAAGAGACAAAGCGACCAACTGAGGTTTAATTTGGGGAAAACCTCCCTGACTAGTAGATCTGTCCACACATGGAATGGAATGCCAGGGGAGTGTCTGAAGCAGGATTTGAACTCAGATTGTCCCAACTCTGAGTCAAGCACTCTCCCTACTGAAATTCTTCCTCTTCTCTCTCTGTCTGTCTCTCTCTCCCCCTCTGTCTCTCTCTCTCTCTCTCTCTCTGTCTCTGTCTCTCTCAGTTTCTCTTCCCCCACCCTCTCTTTCGGTCTGTCTTTCTTATCCTTCACTTGTAGCCTCTTTCTCTCCCTTAAACTTCTTACCTGTGTCTCTCTCCCTGAATCTGTCTCCCTCTATCAATCTCTTTCTCTCTGTCGCTGTGGCTAGAAAGAAATTGCCTGGTAACCGGGGGTCATAGCATTATGGATAACTGAATGAAAAAGCATGTATCAGCCTCTGTGTGCCAAGCACTGTGCTAAGGACTGAGGCTGCAGATACACAAGGGAGACAGACAGTCTGCCCTCAAGGGGGCTTCGCCCTCTCTTGGAAACGCCATTGGACATCTGGGTTATTTTAGCACACGTGTAGGGGAATGATGTCTAGCAAAGGGTAAAGGCACTGACTGGTGAGTATAGGCAGAGGGCAGCTGTTTGAAACACCCTCTCTCCCTTTAGGAAGTGATTTGCTGACTCTTCTCAGGTCCCCAGAATAAGAGGTGTAGGGGAGGGGATGCCCCTGGGGGCATGGCAGGAAGATGGCCCTGGTGTAGCCTGTAAGGGTGTGCCAAGTTCTCAGTCACTGCCCCAGGATGGACCCTGGAGGTGGGGAGAGAGCATATAGCAGGCCTGGTGAGAGGCACCTTACAAACTGATTCATCCACCTTATTCTCCATTTCACATCTGAAGAAACTGAGGCCAGATGACTCTCACATAGAAGCCTGAGAAGACGAAGCCCAAAGCCCCAGCCTCATAACTGAGGCCAGACTGGTGGATGCTATTATGTTGTAATCTGATTTGCAGGGCGTACATATGGACTTCTGGTGGTAATGTCCCCTTTGCTATTTGAGACGAGACAATCATGTCTCAAAACCACATGCCAGGCAGGTTGGTGAGAGCTGGTAGGGAGAGCAGTAGCTATTTTAAAAGCATTTGGACTGCTGGGCTACGGCAAGTGAATATCCTTCCGTGAACCTAGGCTCTTAAATTAAAAACAAGTTAAGGAGGGGGAAAGGTATGGGGGGGGGGGTGTATGTAGGAATCACTGGTGAGTCTGGAAAGGTGTCAGAGGGTAAGCTGTGGTTGTTAGCATTTGCATCCAAACCGAGGCAGGTGTGCAAAAGAGACTGATTAGATTCTCAGCAACTTCCACTTCATAATTGCTAATAACACCTATGTGTGCAACATTCGGCATGGGCAAAATGGATCAGCAACTTCATTTGTGAAATTAAGTGTCCCTTGGCTTTTGGAATGCGGGCTGAGCAAATAACAAACTCTCTGAAGAGGAATCTAATTAGTTGACTCAATGGAGGCTCTTGGATAAAGGGTCCAGAAATCAGCAATGTCCATGGAGGCCGGTGGGATGATTTGTTGAGTTTCCTGGTTACTGTCAAGGGGTGGGGGAGAAGGGAAAGTAGAAAAGTATTAAGGCTTCATTATGTACTGGATGTCTTTTGTGAAACAAACCTTTTGGCCCAGGGATTTGGGGTGCCCTTTTATGCTGAAGGGGCCCAGCTCTGGACTCACACAGATCAGATTTCCTGTGGAAGCGTGAGCCCGAAGAAGGGAGTTAAACCCTCCCAGAATTCTCTGGCTCATCATGCTCCAAAGCTGCAGCAGAATTTTAGGGATAAGGTATTTTCCTGAGGGTTGTACTGCATCTGGAATGGCAAGTGGAATGATTTCAGAAAAACTTGTGTGAACTGATGCAGACTGAAGTGCGCAGAACCCGGAGACTATTGTATGGCCAAAATAACAATATTGTGACAACGATCAGCAGGGACAGACTTAGATACTCTGATCAAGACAATGATCCAAGACAATCCCAAAGAACTCACGATGAGAAATTCTATTTCTAAATTACTTCTGAATTTTTTTTGGAGGGGGGATAGGAGGGCAGTTGAAGTTAAGTGACTTGCCCAAGGTCACGTGGCTAGTCTTGTGTTAAGTGTCTGAGACTGGATTTGAACTCAGGTCCTCCTGACTTCAGGGCCAGTGCTCTATCCACTGCACCACCTAGCTGCCCTGTCTTCTTCTAGAAAGAAAACTGATGAACTCTGAATGCAGATTGAAACATATTTTAAAAACGACAACGACAAACCCTTTATATTTCCTGGGTTTTCGTTCTTTGGTTATGTTTTCTTTTCTCAACAAGGCTAATATGGAAATAGGTTTTGCATAATTTCACGTGTATAATTAATGTTAAATTACTTTCCTACTCAAGTGAAAGGGTGAGGAGGGAGGGAATCTGGAACTCAGAGTCTAAAAAAATTTAAATCTTTTTGCATGTAATTGGAAAATATTTAATGAAATAAATAATAGATTCATAAAAGAGATTTAAGAATCCTGTGCATAGACATGACTGAATTCATGGGAGTCGAGGGATTCACCAACCAAACAGCACAAGGGAGAAGAGAAGTACACCCAGTACTGAGCCTTGAGGAATACCTGTGGCTGGAGGCTGGACCAGGAAGACAATACAGCGGATAATACTGAAAAGGTCAGGTGCGTAGCAGGAGAACCAGGTGAGAACAATGTCATACCTAGAGAGAAGGGAGTCAGGGAGAAGAGGAGCACCCACAGTCTCGGAGGCCAGAAGAGCCCTGAGAAAGGGCCACTGGATTTGGCTCTTAAGAGGTGGGTGGCAACTTTGGAGAGAGCAGCTTCAGCTGAATGATGAGGCAGGAAGCCAGTCTGCAGAGAGTTGAGAGAGGGAGAAGAAGAGGAGGGAGTGGAAGAAGTGGCCCGCGTAGACGGCCTTCCTGAGGAGCTTAACCACAAAAGGAGAAGAGATGTCCAAGGCTGAGCGCTAGGACAGATGAGTGGATCAGCTGAGGCTACTGATGGCTTTTAAGGTCGGGGAAGGCAGTGTTTGTAGGCAGGAGGGAACCTGCCTGTAGACAAGGAAATCTGAGGTTAGTGAGGACAGTGATCTCCAGGAGAAAGGAGGGTGGGACGGGATAGCGCATAGCGGGCACGGAAATGGTTTTGCCTTGGCGAGGACAAGGGCCTCACGGGAGGCAGGGGTGACGGAGGAGAGAGTGGTGGAAGGTGGAGCTCTTGGTTAAGGACCTCATTTTTTTTTTTCAGCGAATATGAGACAAAGTTTTCATTTGAGAGTGTGGGGGACAAGGGAGCCATGGGAGGTTTAAGCTTGGAAAGAAGTTTGGAAAAACCTCTGGAAAGTGGGGTAGTGAATCAATCAGGGGGGGAACAAAATGATTGTCTTGTAGCAGTGGGGGCTCAGCTGAGGTAACGCAAACAAAGCTGACAGTGCACCTGGTCATCAGCATTTTGTGGCGTTCTCCAGCTCTATTTAGCAGCATGGAAGTAGAAGTGAAGGCAGTGGCCAGTGGGACTGATCAAAGCCTTTTATTTCCTTCACCCTAAAAGAAACGCAACAACCATAAATGACTTATAAACATGCAGATTCTTTTTTTTTAAAAAATTTATGTTTATTTTTAGTTTACAGCATTCGTTTCCACAAGATTTTGAGTTACAAATTTTCTCCCCGTCTTTTCCCTACCCACCCTCCCAAAGCAGCCATCCCACTGAAAACCCTCTCCCACAATCTGCTCTCTCGTATATCCTCCCCCATCACCCCTCTGACTTTCTGGTAGGGCAAGATGGATCTCCATACTCCAGTGCCTGTAGATCTTATTTTCCAGTTGCATGTAAAATAATAATAATGACAATAATAATTTTTTTTTTAAAAAACATTTGATTTTAAAACTTTGAATTCCAGATTTTTTCCTTCTTCCCTCCTCACCCACCCTTACTGGGAAGATAAGCAATTGAATATAGGTTGTATATATGTAGTTACGCAAAACATCTCCACAGTGGATATATTGTGAAAGACTGACTATATTTCCCTCCATCCTATCCTGCCCCCACTTGTTCTATTCTCTACTTTGTCCCTGTCCCTTTTCAGAAATGTGTGCTTCTAACTGTCCTCCCCCCCAATCTGCTCTCCCCTTCTATCATCCCCCCTCTTTTCCCTTTCCCCACCACTCTCCTGTAAGGTAAGATACCCAATTTAGAGTGTATGTTATTCCCTCCTTAAGCCAAATTCAGAGAGAGTAAGGTTGACTCATTCCCTTTTGCCTTCCCATTCTTCCCCTCCATTGTAACAGTTATCCCTTGCCTCTTCTATATGAGATAATTTAACCCCATTCTGTCTCTTCCTGTCTCCTCTCATTCTATTCCTCTCCCATCTCTTAATTTTATTTTTAAATATCAACTCTTCCTATTCAATTGATCCTGTGCCCTCTGTCTGTGTATACTTGTACACATATATACAGACACTCACATATGTATTCATACGCATATATACCCTCCTATATAGACGTATGTGTGTATACATATATATATATATATATATATATATATATGTATATATGTGTGTGTGTATGTACACACATTTATATACCCTTCACCTATCCTCATTCTGAGAAAAGTTTCATAGGTTACAATTATCGTTTTTCCATGTAGGCATGTAAATAGTTCAACTTTGATAAGTTTCTTATGAATTCTTTTCCATGTTTACCTTCTCATGCTTCTTGTTTTTGAACGTCAAATTTTCTATTCAACTCTGGTTTTTTCATCAAGAATACTTGAAAGTCCTCTATTTCATTAAATGATTGTATTTTCCCCTGAAACATTACACTCAGTTTTGCTCAGTTTTTGGTTTTAATCTCTGGATTAAATCTCTGGCTAGCTCCTTTAATCTCTGGAATATCATATTCCAAACGCTTCAATCCCTTAATGTGGAAGCTGCTAGATCCTGTGTTATCCTGATTGTATTTCCACAATATTCAAATTGTTTCTTCTTGGCTGCTTGTAATATTTTCTCCTTGATCTGGGAACTCTGGAACCTGGCTATAATATTCCTAGGAATTTTCTTTTTTGGGTTCTTTTTCAAGAGGTGATCAGTGAATTCTTTCCATTTCTATTTTGCCTTCTGGTTCTAGAATATTGTGGCAATTTTCCTTGAGAATTTCTTGAAGGATGCTTTCTCGGTTCTTTTTTTCATCATGGCTTTCAGGTAGTCCAATAATTTTTAAATTGTCTCTCCTGGATCTATTTTCCAGGTCAGTGTTTTTTTCAGGGAGATATTTCCCATTGCCTTCTATTTTTTCATTTGTTTGGTTCTGTTTAATATTATCTTTATTTCTCATAAAGTCATTTGCTCCACTCTAATTCTGAAGGAATTATTCTCTTCAGAAAGCTTTTGAGATTCTTTTTCCATCTGGCAAATTAGACTTTTTAAGGCATTTTGCTCCTGATTGGCTTTTTGGGCCTCTTTTGCCATTTGAGTTAATCTATTTTTTAAGGGGTTATTTTCTTCAGTCAGGTTGTTGACTCTCTTTTCATGATTTTCTTGCATCATTCTCATTCTTCTTCCCAATTTTTCCTCTGCTTCTCTTATTTTATTTTCAGAATTCTTCTTAAGCTCCTCCATGGCCTGTAACCAGTTTACATTTTTCTTGGAAGCTTTTGGTTCAGGAGTTCTGATTGTGTTGTCTTCTTCCTGTTCCATGCTTTGATCCTTTTTGTTCCCTAAAAACAAATATAAGGTTTGATTGCTGGGCTTGCTTTGCTTCCTTTGCTTGCTCATGTTGCCAGTCAATGGCTTGACTTTTGAGCTCTTTGCCATGGTAGAACTATGCTTCCAGAATGGAGAGAGAACTTTGTCCCAAATTGCTGGGGTTTTCTCAGCTGCAGGAGCTATTAGGAGGGTGCCGTCTCTGCAGCTCCCACAGGCTCTGGCTCAATGGTCACACACCCCAGGACCACCACCCAAGATTGCAATCCTGATCTAGAGCAATTACCCTCTGAATGGTCTCTTAGTCCCCCTACAATCTGCAGGCCAGGAGCTCTGAAGCAGCCATGTGGAGGCGGCTGCATGGCCCAAGTGCCTCTGCTGCTTGTCTCCCTGAGGACATGGGCTAGACCACGCTCTCCAGTCCACCCCCCCCCCCCCCACCAAGTTCTAACAGGGTTGCCCACTAACCTTTTACTTTGTCTTTGGCATTTATGGGTTGATATTTCTGGAAACTGCTGAAGCTACTGGTGATCCACTCTCCAGAAGTCCGCTCCAGCTGTGGCTGGTTAGGGCCATCCTGGGGCTAATGAGCCCTTCCTGTCTGCCTGCCAAGCTGCCTTCAGCGGGAGATTTGTTTCTCTCTGTCACTTTGTGGGTTCTGAAGCTCTAACGTTTGTTTAGAGTCATATTTTATAGGTATTTGAGTGGTTGTGGGGGGAGCCATGGAGTTTTCCTGATTTTATGCCGCCATCTTGGCACCACTCCCATTATTATTTTGTTCTATCTCTATAGAATAACTTTTTGATTGTTTGACTGGTATGACACCAAAAGGGATAATCATTTTTGTAATGGGCAATCCAAGGGTGGTTAAGTTGAAATAACAGGTACAGTGGGGCAAATCAGAGGAGAAAACCTATGTATTTAAAATAGTAAAATTGTACCCAAACCATGGACTTTTTGAGCCAGAAGAGATCTGAAGTGATCCTACCCAGAGGGGCAAATTGAGTCAATTCACAACTATTTATTAAGTGTCTACTACATATCAGTCTCAGGGTGGTTTGCTCAGAGACCTTGAGTCCTAGCTGATGTTCTTTCTCTTCCTCCAGCCTCTCGCATAAAAGTTCTTTGAATTTGCTGCGCCCACTGATTGTTCAAGGGTCCCCACTGGGCTATAAAGTATATACACTGCATATAAAAATACAATTTGTAGTATCATAAATTTGACCTAAAACTCAGCTGGCCATGGTAAACATTAATTAAATGTTTAATTAATGGCAGTTGCACTCGCCTTCCTGGGGTTTGGGGAGCAGGATTTGGACTTCCTGTGCCTCTGGTGTCCTGGAGAGCTTGAAATGATGCCTTTTTTCTCTGGATAAATTTCCCCAAAGCAGGCAGAGATGTTCAAAGAGATTGCACTGATAATACTTCTAGAAACAGTGGCTGCAGAAGGGAAGGGTTTGAAGGTCACCCAAGGGCATTTGTTGGATTTGCGCAGTGCCCTGGTGCCAGCTTGTTTTGGGGGCAGCTCTTGGACATTTGCTTGTTGGGGGGCCAGGACCTGAGCCCATGCCCTCTCGGGGCCCGAGGCTGCAGCTCCTGGGCAGGGTCTCAGCTGTGGCACTGGAGGATGTCCCAAGTCCAGGCCTATGGACTCGGGTCAGCCCCATGTGCCCCAGCCTCAGCTATATTCTGTGACTGGGGCTCAGGATCCTTGAACCCCTCACCTCTTAAGGGGCCTTTCAGGAGGGCACTTTGCAAATCTCAAAGCACAAAATAAATGCAAATTGTTTTTCTTACATCTCTTGAGACCAACCCTCCTGCTCGTGTTCTTTGCTCTTCTCTTCCCTAAAGGCTCCTTCCTCCTTTCAACTGCTTCTCTCCCAGTACTAAGTGGAGCCTCCGTTGAGAAAGGAAATCACAACAGGTCCCTCCAGAGTGTGTGTGTGTGTGTGTGTGTGTGTGTGTGTGTGTGTGTGTGTGTGTGTGTAACAGGAGGAAGGAATGGTGTGGCAAGGCACCAGAGGATGGAGGATAGATTTGGAGTGAGAGATCCTGAATGTGAATCCTCCCCGTACTATCTGTAACTTCTGTGACTGTGGGCAGGTCTTCCACATACCCGGACTCCTCCCCTGTAAAAGGTGGCTGCTGAGCCCTGGTAGCTGATCTGGCTCTTTGTAACTTGGAATCGAGGCTCTCTGGCCTCAGTGATGGGGAGGATGGAGGCATCTTCGCTCTCCCTCATTCCCTCTCTCTCTCTCTCTCTCTCCCTCCCTCTCTCTCTCTCTCTCTCTCTCTCTCTCCCTCCCTCTCTCTCCCTCTCTCTCTCTCTCCATCCCTCCCTCCCTCTCTCTCTCTCTCTCTCCCTCCCT
>CM053586.1:362486065-362515081 GCA_028646515.1 Pseudochirops corinnae
AAAAAGACTATTAAAAAATAAATATATAATCTTTGTTAAGGCATCCCACAGTGGCAGAATGTCCCATCTGCCTGGCTTTTTCATGTTCATCATAAGAGCTAGCAGATTCCACAAGTGGCAGCAGCAAGGAAGGAGAATATTGTAAGCATGGGCACAGCCAGTTCGAAGACACAGATGGAGTGTCATGAGTACAGGAAAGTATTTATGTCTTTGTTTTTAAAAAAGAACAAATTTAGAGTTCCTTTAGAAACTTCCCCCCTACTCACTCAGATCAAAGTCAACTGTAAGTCCCGTCATCGTCTCCCTGATGCCATGGACAAACTGCACACAACGCAACCCTCCCCTGCCACACACACACACACACACACACACACACACACACACACACACACACACCCTGACCCAGGGTGCAATCAAACCTTTGCTCAATTTACAAAAGTGATAGAGCTCATTTGTCAAGCAAAGTGTGGGCAAATCCAGGCATTTATTGGACTAAGGGAACAAAGAAAGATGAAACTCTTCCAATGAAACAGGCAGCACGCCCCGGGAGCAAGCATGTGCCCCATGCCCCAGGCACACCCATTCTACAGCCATCCTTCTCTCCCTGCCAAGTCCTCTGCCTTCAGTGAACCTCTATTCTCCACCAGCATGACCACACGCCATCCAAGAGCAAGGTCTTCTAACCTCAGCTGCTCAGCAGCATCCAAGCCTCAGGTCTAATCACTGGACTGAACCTGCAGTTTTCCCAGCTACATCCCAGGCTAGCCTCACCTCCAGCTGCTTGGTTCTGACTGGAAGAGCTGTCTGTGGGGCTGTGTGTAGTTGTAGCTTGTTATCTGGGTAGGGCCCTCCAGGGCACTCTTAGGAGAGAAGCTTTGAAATATAAATTTGATTGATTGAATATTACAGCTTAGACTCCAGGTTTTCCATGGGCCCTTGGGGAACTGGAGAATGGAAGCCAGTGGCTACAGATAAAGGGATGGAGACAGAGGCTGTCTACACTAGTTATAGAGCTAGCACTATCAGTTCTTTCAAAGAAACCACACAATGTTTCTCCTGGCTGCCCGTGTTTATGATGAAGTGAGGCCCAAAGAGTGAATTTGCTGAGAACTGCTGCATGGAGAGACTCGGGTTTCACAGGCTGGCTTATGAAGTCACAGCAGGGGGCTGGAGTCACTTCCAATACAGACCCTGTGCTTTTCTTCCGGGGCCCAGTGTTTCTGGGAAGACGTCAGTAGACCCAAGATACCCACCCTTGGGACTGCCCTGAAATATCACGAGACTCACTCCCCAAAGTGTTTTGTCCACTGTGTGTGTAGGGGGCAGAATGGACAGAGTGCCAGACTTGGAGTCCGGGAGACTTGAGTGCACCCTCAGATGTTTACTATGTGTGACTTTGGGCAAGTCACTTAACTTCGTGGTAACTCAGTTTCCTCATCTGTACAACAAAGGGGTTGGACATATAAGGTTTCTTCCAGTTCTATGATCCTTAAGGCATCGCACTGTACAGAAGCTATCCTCATCCTCATCCTCATCTCATTAAATCCCTCAAGAGGCATTATCTAGTACCTGGGCTGGGCTGTTCCAAACTGAGAATGCTCAAGTTTATGCCATTAAGATTTACTTCAAGGAGTATGTGTGGGGCCACTGTCATGTGCTGGACACTTCACTTAGACTGCTGATAAAAAAACACAAAAGGAAGACTAGCCCCTGATCTCAGGAAGCTTCCACTCTACCAGGGGCCACATGTGGATGTACTGGGAGGTATGAGGCAGCTTAAGTCTTCTTTACATCATAGGGGAGCCTTTGGGATCTAATTAAGGTGCTACTACTGAAACACAGACCTGATAAGATAGCAGAAAATTCACCACAGATAAAGCTACACAATATGATGGAATTTTTGCCTGAATTTCTGAGGTTTATCAGCACCAGCTTAAGAAAGAGGGAAGGAAGGTCAGGACTGACATATTTCACCTTCTTCATTATTTTGCCCACAACTAACCTTTCCTTGTACATCCATTCAAAATTAGGGAATGTCCAAGAACATCTTGTCTAGCAGGTGCCTTAAACAGAACCCACCAAGTGGTCATCCAACCTTTGAAATCCAGTCTAATTCATATCCAGCCTTTATCAGATGGGGGAAGGGAGGGAGAAAGAGCTCCCAAAATAGCCCGTTTAAGTAAAGATTTCTTCAAAGATGCTCAAAGCCCTTTACAGATAACATCGCTAATCCTCTCAACCCAGTTCCCAATAAAACAGGTAGGCATTCCCATACGGATCTATGAGAGGTGAACCATCTCCCTACAGAGTGGCTCCACTAATGGCCTACTTCAATGTTTCATCTTTAAATGAAACTGAGCATGAATTCTTGAAAGCTCTGTCAGAAGAGCAAAAATTCTGTTTTGACAGGTAGAAAGCCTAGATTATGAACTCGGTGATGAACTATTTTGGCAATTTTAGGATCAGCCCAGTTAAATTTAGGAAAGATTATAACAAAGCAGCACATTGAGTGGTTAATTTTTCAGCCACTCTAGCTCTGAGAGAACATCTGCTGTCATTTGCCTTGGTTAAAAGAGGAGTCACAGAACAAAATCACTGATTATTGAAATAAGTGGAGGCAGGGAACAAAACCATTCAGAGGTAACACGCGTGAAAAGCTGGGGCACGAGTTAGAACTAGGGTCTTCCAGTGATAATCAAGAGCAACATGTCATGAAAATAGTCACGCCAAGGCTAAGAGGGCGTCTGCTGGTCGACTGAGTAAACAAGTGTAAAAACCAAAGCAACACGATGGCAGGAGTATACTACAGGTCATCGAGCCAGCTCACAAGGGGGAATGAGCACAGAGCCACACTTCTCTCTGACTGGTGAGGGTGCCACCATGTGTCCTCCCAGTCGCCCAGATGACAATTGCCCTCACCACCACGCCATCCAACCTGCTGGCAAGTCCTAGCTTGGCACATCTCTGCAATCTGGCCCTCTCTGCTGGGCGCCGTCACCACCCTGGTGCAGATTCTCATCACCTCAGCCTCCTGCCTGGTCTGCCTGCTTCAACGTTCCCTCACTTTCGTTCATCTTCTACCCAGCTACCAAAGTGACCACCTTGAAGTGCCGGTGCTGCTGTGTCACCCCCATGCTTGGTAAATGCCAGGGTTTCCCTTTAAGCTCCAGCATCAAATATAGAATCCTCTTTGAAAGCCCCACACAACCTGGTTCTCTCCTAGGTTTCTAGTCTTCTTATACTTTATCACCTTGACAGAGGAGGCGGCTAGAGGGCTCAGTAGATGAAGCACTAGGTAGGAAGACCCAAGTTCAAATCTGGCCTCAGATACTTACTAGCTGTGTGGCCCTGGGCAAGTTACTTGGCCTCTGCTTGACTCAGTTCCCCCAACTGCAAAATTGAGATAATAATGGCACCGAGCTCTCAAGATTGTTGTGAAGATTTAAATGAGGGAATATTTGTAAAGCACTCAGTACACAATGAATGCTTCATTCCTAATTCCTTCCTTTCATGTACTCCACGATCTAGCGACATTGGCCTCTTGTTCCCTGCACGAGCTACTCCATCCCCCATCCGTGAATTTTGACTGCCTCTGTCTTCCTCCTCATCTCTGCCCCATGGCTTCCATGACTGTCCTTCAGCCTCAGCAAAAATCCCAACTTGTGCAAAAAGAACTTTTCCTGATCACCTTAATGCTAGAGCTTTCCCCAGAGATTAGCCCTAATCTCTCTTGTCTATGTCTCATGTGGTCAAGCTCCTTCCTCTGCTAGAATATGAGCTCCTTGGGGGCTTTTTCTGCCTTTTTTGCATTCTCAGTACTTGGCACCACGCCTGGCATGGGGCACCTAACAAATGCCTGTGACTGGACTTGATAGATTGCTTCAATTATCTTGACAACTGCTTCAGTTCTCCTTCCAAAACCAGACCACCTGGAGAGTCCTTGACCTGTCTTAATTATTTCATTCTTCAACGAATAAAAGAGCTGCCATAGAGAAGGGTTATGCTAGACCTCAGCCTCACCAACAAGCAGGAACTGCCTGCTGAAGGAGAAACCACTGGAGACTGAGAGCTACTCCATCTTCAAAAACTGAGCCCCCAGATCTGGGTCTTGGGTTCAGGATGAACGTATACCAGAGAGTTCAGTGGAGGGATAGCACAGTCACCAAGTATTTATTAGGCACCTACATGCCGGGCAGTGTGCTAGCCCCTGCAAGTGAAAGCACAAGGAATTAAACAATCCCCCAGCTTTGGATGCTATGTGGGAAGTCAACCCAAGATACAGAGAAGGCTCTAAGATGAACATTCTCATGTTAAAAAAAAAAAAACTACAAATGATTCCGATAAGGAAAAAAGAGGGCACTGTCTAAAGAGGTGGGTGTGGATGCACAGGGAGCTCACTGATGACCCAAGATTTTTAAAAAGCATGAATAGAAGGTAGAAGTTAAGACAAGTCATGGTGGCTGAACACAAAAGAGCAACATCTAAGAAGAGTGTCAGTAAGGCTGATGGTCAGAGCAAGCTGAGGAGGGACATGAATGTTCAAAGCAAGAAGAGAAAGTGTTTGACAGCGTTGGATGGCAAAAGACAGCCAAGGTAAAGTGAGGACCCCTATACAGAATAGATGTGTGTGTGATAAAATGATGCAGAGAAAGATGAATTAATGAACTCTTCAGTTTGCTCTAGAAAGGAGAAAGGAATACTTAGAACTATGAAGGGTCAAGTAAAGAATGACCAGCAGGAAATCTCATCTCCCAAATAAGTGAGGACAAGGAAAAGGAGCATTTGCCGGCATCAGTGAGTTCACGTGATCAGGCCGAGATAAAGGACCCAACTAGGACCTGAAGAGATCTTTAAGGTTTGTAAAGAAGCCCTTTCTAGCCCTTGTTTCACTTTGTCTTCACAACAACCCTGTTGGCAAAGTGCTAAAATAGGTAAAATGATAGCACTGACTCCTCAGAGTTGTCACAAGAACCAAATGAGACCATCTATCTGAGACATTCATAAAACACTACGTAACTATTAATATTATTATCCCCATTTTACAGACAAGAAAATGGAGGTTATGGGAGGTTGAGTGCCAAGGTTACGTAGCTAGTAAGTATCCAGGGCAGGATTAGAACCCAGATCTTCTCGATTCCAAACTGACTGTATTACAACAGTGCCTCCTATCCAAGGTCACTGATATGGAATAACTGAAGGATCCTGAAAAATCATGGAGAACTGATAGACCAGTTCAGTGGTCTGCTCCTTCCCTCCCTGCCATCTCCGGGTCTTAGGTTGTGCAGTACGCCTCCCTCCCTGCCTGTTTACCCTCCCTGGATTGCTCAGTCAGTCTGATGGACCTAGCTCCCCCTGGTTTTCCAGGACATAGAAGAATGTCCCTGAATCGTACCCCCTCCAGTCAAGGAGAAGTCACCTAGCCTCTGCCTGCAGACTCCTAAAGGTGGGGACTAGCCTCCCTCAACACTTGGAGTAGCTCTGCTTTTAGGAAGAGGCTTTTTGTTTCCCAACATCAAACCTAAATTGGTCTCTTGGCCATTGTTTTCTGTTCCTCCTACTTTGGTCGACTGAGCCCATTTTTCTTTCCTTCTAGAATGGGTCCCTGAGCTATCCAGATGCAATCAAAGCTGGGCAGGCTGCTAGAGACTCACTAGATATTACAAGAGATACCAAGTCCTTTTCCTCCTTAAAGAGTTAAAAGAAACATCACCACAGATAAAGTGCTCAGGGAAACAAGATCCTTTACCATCCCGGATGCCGTCTTCCAGTCAATCTCCAGGTGATCAATATCCTTCTTAAACCAACTCACACCCATGATTGGAACAAATGCCCTGGGTGAGGGCTGATGAGGGTAGAGTACAGGGACCCATCAACCCTCTGCTGCTCAGAACTTTGCCTCCTCTGAATGCAGCCAAGGGTGGCTTGGGCTGGCTATGGGGGGGGGGGGGCTGCCACCTCATTGCTGACACATATGGAGCTGGCAGTCTGTGAAACTCCCAGATATTTTTCAGCATGTCTTCTCTCTGTCCATATTTCCTGATCTTATACTTTCAAAGGGGAGTTTTTTGTACCCAAGTGCAAAGCTTCGCATTTATCACACTAACAAACAACCATCACCTACCTTTGTGTTCATCCATCTAACCAGCTGAACTTGGCATAGGCTCCAAGAATCAGAGCTGGAAAAAATCGAGAAGTCACCATCTAGACTAGTCATTTCACAGGTGAGTAAACTGAGGAACGGAGGAGTCCAGTGGCTCGCCCAGAACTGCAAGTGCTCCTGACTTCAAGACCAGAGCTTCATCCACTATGGCATGCTGCCTCTGAAGGATGCCTGGCCAAGCCTTTCATCATGAGCATCATGCCTGTATCTCCCATGAATGAGTTCACTGCGAGGCTGAGGGTCTTCCTCTCACCCACCAGACATCCTGGGGGTGCCTGCGAGCTCCCAAGTGGTCCCCCTCGTCCTTAGGCCTTCCTGGAGGGGCCCGGGCCACACCCCTCGTCACCCAGGATGATTCCTCCTCCTCACCTCCCGGCCATCATCCCACACTTTCCGATGCCTTCAGGTCGTTTTTCCCATTAGAACGTCCTCTCCTGAGGGGCAGGGACCGTCTTGTTTGCTTCTGTTTGCGTTCCTACCACTGCCCAGGACCTGGGACCAATCAGTCTGCCTCTGCCTAGCTCTGGATCTACCTCACACTCCCACACCCCCTATATTTGGCTAGGGAGATGAGCCTGGAGTCAGAAAGATCTGAGTTCAAATCCAGCCTCTTGGTGTGACTCTTGGTGAGTCACTTAACCTCAGTGTGCCTGTGACCTGGTCTATGGAATGTGCACAATCCCAGCACCTGTCTCACGGTTGTCATGAGGGGACAACGACCCAATATTCGTAAAAAGCACTTAGCACCGTGTCTGGCACGCACTATGGAAATGCCAATTCCTCCCCCTTCTTGTCCAGCTCTCTCTCTGCATCTACCTGTATCTCCCCACCTGGCACATGAGGGGCCGTCTTTGCTCTGCTCCTCATGCTCGGCAAACAAGGAAAGATTAAATAAACAAGTCTGTGCACTCAAGGAGCCCTCGGTCCAGTGAGGAGACCCCTCAGAAATAACAAAGTACATGGAGACCCTTACAGAGTAGACAGGTGATAACCTAACTGGAGAATCAGCCACTTTCGCCCCTGGGAGGACTGGGGACAGTCACTGGTGGTGCCTGGAACACAGCAGGCAATCAGGAAAGGACAGCAGCTTGACTGACTGGCTCCATGTCTGTCACCTGGGGACCAGCCCAGATCAGTTCAGGCACTTGTCCCCAGGCTGGTCTGATAGAGAGTCATTCCCAACCGTAGTGACTATCATACTATCCATGGGAGCACAGAAGGGTATTGCCTGCATCAGAGGAAGCTCCTCTCTTCTGTGTGCCAGGAGACAAGTCTATCAGCCCACTTCCTCGCTGTAAAATACAGGGGCTGAAGGATATGGTTTCTAAGGTCTCTTAGAGCTTGATCTACAGAAGTCACCCCGGTGAAACCACTGGTACTCGAAGGAAGAAAGTGCAGTGCAGTGGGATGACCATAGACTCTGAAGCCAGAAGACCTAGGTCTGAGTCCCTGCCTATGCTCGGTGACCCTGGGGAAAGTTGTGCAGCCTCCTCCTTTACAGAGTCCCTTCGCTTACAAAGTGAAGGAGGCTGTACCCGATCCAATGAGATAGCATTCATAAAGGACTTAGCACAGGGCCTGGAACATAGTAGGCACTTAAAAATACTTATCTTCTTCCCTCACCAGATGGTCTCGAGAGCCCTTACAACTCTCTATCTGGGAGGATCCAGGTTCAGATCTTGCTTCTGACACTTCGCTCCAATTCAGGACACATTTATGAAGTATCTCCTATGTGCGGCACTGGGGATGCCAACATGGAAGACAGGCTCTGCCCTCAAGGGGTTTTCGGTCCAACGATCTCCCTGTACGACCTCAGCTACATCACCTAAACTTTTGGTTTCTTTTTCCTCATCTTTAAAATCAAGGAGTTGGGCGCGGCAGCCTTCAAAGTCCCTCAAACTCTCAGTCTCCAACCCTAAATGGAATGCCAATTTTCCAGGCACAGCAGTACTGGAGGCCTGCAATCCGCAAGACTTGGTAGGGGCAGAAAGAGAAAGGACCAAAACTAACAATGCAAAGGTGGGCACCGGAGGGGCACCGCGCACTGACCAGTGGAATGTCGGAAGCAGTTCCAAGCGCGCATCTGGGGAGCCGCTGTGAATCTGATGGAAAGCGTGATATTTGGGGAGAGGGTTTCACTGAAATGTCAAGAAATTTCCATTAAAAAAGGGAATAAATTGGCTCCATTTCCTTGCATCCTATCTTGCCATGCTCCATTATCAGCACCAACAAGCCCATGGGGGAGCCGGGCTTCAAAGTTCCCTGCGCCAGAAGAATCCGTCTCTCGGTGACCCGCTAAACCCCGCTCGACTATTTCCAAATCCGTTTTAAGGGAAATGCTTTCAAGGTTCCTTTTCTCAGCTGATATTTTTAAAAACTTCTTCCATTGATCTCTGCTGCAACCCTGTCACTTCTCCTTCTGTCCTGAGCTTTTGCTGGGGAAAGGATGCACGGTTTTGGAATTTTAATGACTAATGTATTCATTGACATTTCATAATGTGCTTTACTGCTCTGCCCTTTCAGGATGTGGAATAGTGGCTGCCTGGCCCTGCCACCCATCCCTCACAGGTCAGCTACAGGCATCCTCAAGAGGCAGGGCACAAGAAGCAAGAGCTTTGCTGCAGCCAGAGCCTCCCTACACAAAGAGCAGGAGATTTTCACGTTGTCATTGCAGATCAGGATCCCTAAGACAAGGGGTGGGTGGGCTTGAGGTCAGAAAAGATTTCCTTCCCTTCAGAGCACTCCCAAAGTCGAATGGGCTGCTTGGGGAGGTGGCAGGCACTCCTTCCTTGGAGGCTACCCTGAGGTGAAAGCCTGATAAGCAGAAATTGATTATTAGAAACAAAGGCTCATGCATTGGGACATGGAAAAGATCTCAGAAGTTGGCGAGTCCTCACTGTACAGATGAGAAAACTGATAAGCCACAGAGCTTATCAGCCAGGATCACTCAGGTGCCAAAGGTATGGCTTAAACATGCATTC
The DNA here is from genome assembly GCA_028646515.1 of Pseudochirops corinnae. Taxonomy (NCBI): domain Eukaryota; kingdom Metazoa; phylum Chordata; class Mammalia; order Diprotodontia; family Pseudocheiridae; genus Pseudochirops; species Pseudochirops corinnae. The sequence goes on from CM053586.1 coordinate 362,495,207, forward strand.
CTCTGGTGCCTGGGATCATAGACCTCGGGCAGGAAAGACCTCGGAAACCACCTCTGCAAACCCATCATGTTACAGAGGAGAATTGCAATTCGTTACAAGGTAGTGTCAGAGGCAGGATTTGAACTCAGATCCTCTGGTCAGTGCTCTTTCCGCTGTCCTAGTCAGTCTTCTAGCATCTAGTGCTTAGGACTGTGCCAGCACAGTAGACGCTTAATAAATGTTTATGGAATTGAATTGCTCCATATGAATCGTGGGGTGTGATGTGGCAGCCAAAAATCTAAGGCCATTTTGGGCTTCACTAAGAGACACAGGGCTCCCAGGACAGATCTTTACACCTGATGGACCAGCTCTCAGCAGGGGCAGTGTGTCCTGGGCACTTATGGTATAGGCTAGAAAGACTCCAAAGAAAGGACCAAGTCAGTGCAGGGCCCTGAGTCCATACCATCTGAGCATGGGTTCAAGGGACCATGAGAAGCTTTCAAGTATTTGGGGAGAGGGAGAGACAACTTGTTCTGTCTGGTCTCAGAGACAGAATCAGGAACAAAGGTTAGAAGCTACCAATCTAGGCTGGAGGTCAGGAAGTAGTCCCTACAATCAGAGTTCTCTAAAATGGAAGGGCTGCCTCAGGCAGAGGCCCCAAGGCCTTAGCAGGTATGTTAGAGGGGAGATTCCTTTTGGAGATCATGACTACTGAGGTCCCTTCCCAACCCTCAAATTTTGTGGTTCTGAAGAGCTGGACTTTAAAAATTTACCAAAAAATACCAAAGCTAGGATTCAAACCCAGGACCTCTTATTCTAAATCTGGATTAGCTTTAAAAACAAAATGGAAAAAAGGGGATTCACAGAAAGCTAAAAAGGAAATGCTTTCCAGAGGCTGAGCTCAGCCTCATCTAATCCCTGGAAAATGGAATCAGCTCTAAGGTTGGAAATGGCGACAAACCGAGCTGAGAAGGCTGGATTTCCTGACAAGAAATAGGCATCTTCCCTTGTTTTATGGAGAGAAAGCCCCTGTCTTCTGGAAGTAGATCAGCAAGAAATTCTTTGAAAGAAAGGATCTTATTTTCCATGATTCTGAGCTGGCCAATGTTTCTCTAACTTCCTGAATCTTTAGATCAGGTGATAAGACATGATCCCGTCCAAAGGCATGGAATGATTTCGCAAGCTTCCCCCGCCCACGCCCCCTCCACACACACAAGGCTTTGCCAAACCAACTTGGGATTCCACTCATAGAAAGCTTTTTTTCCAAACGCATCACTGAAATGATCATGAACGTACAAACACGCTGAATCCTGGGGGAACCAAAGTCGTGTCCATCCTGTGGATTTTATCAGTTAAGGTGATAAAGAGAATGAGGAGAGAAAGCATATGTTTCAATCTCCTTCAAAGCTTAGTTCACACCTCACCTCCTACATCTGGCATCTCCTGATGCCCTCAGCTGTCAGTCTTCCTCCCACACAAAAATTAATGACATTGTATTCATTTTGCATATGCTTGAGTATTTACGGTCAGTTCTATGATAGAATATAAATTCTATTAAGGGACTTTTCCATTTTGCCTCTGTACAACCTGATGCAACACTGGGAACATGGAAGGTACACAGAAGGCTTAACCAGCTGGTCATGTGAGTGTATTACAGAGTGGCACCAGCCACTCTCTCTTCTTGTCCCCATCCTGACCCCTTGGTGATCTCCGGTACCCAATGGCTGGTGAAGAAGATTAAGCATTCAGTGAATGAGGGTGGGCACCTCCTTGCTGGGAGCCAAATGTCCAAACTGCTTTCCCCATCCTGCCAAGGAGCCAGTAGTGGCCTCTCCACTACACTGTTAGAATCATGGGTCTTTAATGACCTTCTGATGTGCTCAGAGGTCACTTGTGAGCAGAATTAGGGACAGATCAGTGGGTCAGTAGTGCCCCCAGTTTCAGCACTCTAATGGAAGAAGTCACTGAAAGTTCTTGGAAAAATCCCTCCCATAGGTCAACAGTGTTGGAGTGGGAAGAACAGAAGTACTCGATTCTTGGCCATGGAGATTAGCAGTAAGAGCTGTAGTGTGGGGATGGTCAATATGTGGGGAACCTCTGGGTGCCAGCCCCAAGTGTGAGTGAAGACATGATAGTGAATTAACCAGGTGGGTAGTTTGTGGGACAGAACGCCACTTACTGATTCTTTGAACAAGGTTTTTATAGATCAATGAGACAAAGGAATAGGACTCAAGTTTTCTTATCATTATCTTAGATAGTCTGTCATATCCTGGAAGTAGCACAGAATGGATAATTCAATAAGTATTTATCATCTAGGTGACTAAAATCTTAGGGTAGAGCCTCTGATCTCAAGACTCAAATAACATCCTTTTAAATGCAGCACATCTCAAAGGTTCCAGGAGCAAGCTTTTGAAAGGTGCATCTCAAAGGATTTCCTCTAGAGCAAAGTGTGGAGATTTTTATCGAGTTCTGGATCAGGCCCCATTGGCTCCCCACAAAATAGAAGGAAAGAACCAGTCACTGGGAATCCCCGGAACGTGCCCGGGAAAGGACTCAGCAAAAAAGAGTCACTGGTTGTCCAAGGCTGGGATTTCATCAGGATAGGGAACTCTTGGTGTGGAAATGCCCTCTGCCAACTCAGACTGACAATCCATCAGTAGCGTAAAGGTCTAGAACAGAAGTTCTTATGAGGCCTGGGAAAATTCTTGGAAAATATTTTGATGACTATTTCCATATAACTGCTTCCTCAGTAACTCTATGTATTTTATTTTAAGCACCTAAACATTATTCTGAGAAGGAATCCAAAGACTCTGACAACCCACCACCTTGGTCCAAGATCCAAAAGAGGTTGTGACTTCTGCCTGTGGTGTTGGTGGGCTAAGTGACTTGTTCACAGTCACAACAGCCTAGGTGTGCCAGAGGGGAACTTGTCCCTGGGTCTTCCCGATTCCAACACCTGACAATAAACATTTATGAAGCACTGAATGTGTGCCTGGCACTGTGCTGAGCACTAAATGCTGCTGCAGAAAAATACAAATAGCAGTGTTAGTGGCTGGCCAGTGCTGTAACTGTAAAGTGGCTATGGGGTCTCACTGAGGCCAGATATGGAAGTCAGTACATGGCTACGCTAACAGATAATAAATACTTCAAAGGCAGAAGCTGCCCAGGAGATAGTCAAGGGCTGGATTCACCAGCTCAGCTAGTGGCAGTGTTCGGTCTATAACTTTTTGTCCTTATTTGTGTTCTGCACCCAGCCTAGAACCCTAGAGGGGGGAGAGCCCAGCAGTTGTTTTAGCCAGTGGGTTGTAGCAAAAGACCAAGTGAGAGACTGAAGCTCCTTATGCTCTTCAGGATATGCTTGCAATGATCAGAGTTGATCCAGTCTTGTCCATTGAAGACATGTACCCACAGGGCATGCACTACATCATCATGAGGGTATTTCCCGGAGGCAGTTCACCCTATTCTCCTATTCCTACTCAATTCTGGGTGCAGCTCATTGCCTTTTCCAGGTGTCTGCACATACATATGTGTACACACATGCACACGCACACACTAAACAACCTCTGTGGTCTGTCCATCCAAAAGCACATCCTTCATCCAGTTGTTTTGCCCTATGTGGATGGTTCAGCCAAACTCTTCTGATTGACTGTGCACTTCAAAAGCTCTCCAAGATGCTGATACTGAACGCAATCACCACAATGGCATCTTCAGACATGCTGCCTTTGGGAAATTTCACTGTGTCTCTAGTGACCTCAATTTTTTAAAGACCCGTGTTGTTCTATTGAGCCCAACTGGCTAAAAGTCACTGAATTCCAGTATCCAAGGAAACTGAATACCTTGGACAGTTGTCAGCCATTTAAAAGGCATTGATTAGTACATAGACAAGAGTAGGCAGCAATATATTCTCAGTGAGTTGCACAGTAGAAATAGTGGGAAGGGTGTGACCGTTTAGACTACAGAAAGAGAAGCAGGTCATCAATAAAGAAAGAGCTGTGGAGACCTGATTGATAGCCAGCATGTTCTACTGGTACCCACACAATGTCAAGAGAGGTGGAGAAGGGCCTTCAGCATGTCGGTAGGACGTATGGCTGGACAAGAGTCACAGGAAGGAGAAGGGGGGATGCCTTATGATCTACACCACAGGGAGTAGTGTCCACAAGGATGGGATGATAGCACCATTGAAATGCCATAGCATCAGTGAGGCCATAATATATGGAAAGGCAACACCAATCACTGGCAAACTTTAATGCTCAGAACAAATGCTCCTAAAGGTGATACCACTTGGGAGAGCCTGGAAAGTCAAAAAGTCCATGACAGAATGAAAAGGATGCTGGGAACTCAGACTGAATGCTGGAAAAGGACTCAAGGAAGGTCTAATCTGGTCTAATGTTCTCATTTCATTTCCATTCACAACAGTCACTGAGAGGCAGTCTGGAATAGGGAAACAAGAGCTGGCCTCAACATCCAGAAAGATCTGAGTGCGAGGCTGCCTCTGAGACCTGCTGGCTGACCTTCTGCAAGCTCCCTTCCAGGCTCTAAACAACTCTCTCAGACTATACGTCCTAGACCATAAGGGGATGTGCTCTGAGGGAGGGAGCCTCCTCACCTGGGCATTCATTCCCTACACCAGGGAAATCACCGGCTCCCTCCCTGTTCCTATCCAGACTTTGTGCCCTGGCCCTTCCTCCCATGCCAGTCTGCTTACTGCCCTACACATCCTCTGCCATCCGTGGGCACCACTGACCTCCCAGCCATCCCCCACCCAGGATACTCCACGTTCCCTGGCTGCCCCTCCCTCCTTCTTCATCCCCACCCCCAGCCTCCAAGTCTCAGCTAAATTTCTGCCTTTCACCAGAAGTTGCTGTCAGTACCCTCATCCCTACTGCCTTCCTTTTGAGAGGGTTCCCAGTTTTCCTGGTAGATCTTGTTTGTACCTGGCTGTTTGCGTGGGACTGTCAGCTCTCGAAGAGCAGGGGCATTTTTATTTCTCTTTCTTTGTATCCCTAGCACTTAGCGCAATAAATAATGGGTGCTTAATAAGTGCGCACTGACCAACAACAGCAGCAATAATAGGTACCACTTACGTAGTGTTCAGAGGTTCCTGAAGCATTTTACTTACCATCTGATCTGATTCTCACAAAAACCCAGTAAGGTGGGTACCTTATTATCCCCATTTTGCAGGTCAAGAAACTGATGTCCAGAGAATGGAGTGACTGACAGATGCACAGGAAGACCTGGCAGAGCTGGGGTTTGAACCCAGTACTTGTGGCTCCAAACCCAGCATCTTTTCCCCCATTACTACTTCCTCATGAAATGCCACCAAAGTCCCACATAAGAAAGTTATAACATAAGGACCAGAAGACAAGAAAAACTCCTCAACACAAAATCCCAAGACTGTCTTTCTGAAACATGCCCACTACACAATTTTTTTTTCTTTTGCTTTTTAAGTGAGGTTGAGTGGTTAAGTGAGTTGAGGTTAAGTGACTTGCTCACGGTCACACGGCTAGTTTTTTGCATTAAGTGTCTGAGGCCGGATTTGAACTCAGGTACTCCTGACTCCAGGGCCGGTGCTCTATTCACTGCGCCACCTAGCCGCCCCTACACAACTTTTTTTAAAAACAAATGCCCAGTTTTTAGTGCCAGTTTCCAAAGAAAGCTATGATTAGCCACATCTGGTTTTGGTTTCCATTATGCCAAATCAGGGACTCCGTTGGCTTTAAAAATGAAACTGATCAGTGATCAATGAGTTCCTCTTCTCTGAAGGAGCATAAGCTGATAATGCAATCCTAATGGTGAGAAATCACTGTCTCAATTCACAATGGTAAGAGCTTCACCAAAAACTCAATTGGTAATTCGCAACAACCATGGAGTCATATTGCCTTCAGAATTATTTTTTATTGAATGGGACCCACTAGTAGAACATGAAGGAAATTCAATCAATGCAAGACAAGAGGAACATGGGGGAGGGAGGATGTCAGAACACAGCTTTTGGAAAGTCCTTCCCAAGTGTGAGCTCGGAGCCAAACCAGCCATTGGTCATGGGAAATTTTCTCTTTTTTTCCTCAAAGAATCACAATTTACAAATATTTCAAACATCCCATTGTCTGCCAGACAGAAGAAAACCCAGACGATGGTGTTCCCAGCCAACGGTCTTGTGGCTGTCGATATACTCCTCTTGAAATCACTCATCCATCAGGGCCAAAAACATAAATGTCAAAACCACCCCAATATATTTGTGCCAGTGAAGTCATCTGTCACGCTTTCATACCACAGCGAGAGAGAGGACTTTATTACGCCCCCTCCAGAATAAGCAGAACAAATTTCAGACTAACAGAACTGATGGTGGGCTGGGTGAGCGGCACCTGCAGGAGAGGGCATTAGGGGATGGGTGCGACATCCAGGAAGAGAGCAAGAAGACCAATCGGTGCTCACAACAGGCATCCTCCCAAAGCCCTGGGTGCCTCTGAAACACTCCTCCCGCTCCCACTCCCAATGGGCCTTCTTTCCTCCTCCTCACAGGACCCACAGATGCATGCAGCTTACTACAAAAGCTATTGCCCCTCCCCATTTTCAACGAAGCTATTGCACAAGTACAGAACCAATCTCAAACCAGCCAGACCTGCTTTCAAATCTCACCTGCCACACCCTGGCTATGTGAGCCAGGACAAGTCACTCAATCTCTCATTGTTCTAGGGGACTCTCTAAAGTTAAAGGTTTCAGCACCAGCAGAATTCCCTCTCCCGAGAGAACACTGGTCCAGTCTTTCTGTCTACAGAACCAGGCAGGCAGGAACACCTGCTACCCTGCTACTGGCCGCCCCTCAGCTAAGTCCTGGAGACACAATGAGGCAAAGAGGGTCACTGCCCTGAGGTTCTAATGAGGGAGGCCAGGTGCAAACCATTATACATCAAAGACCATCCAGTGTAAACTAAGACTCAGAGAATGTTCCGGGTGCTCCAGGTCCTCAAGGCTGGACACAATCGGACCAGGAAGACTTGAAGCTTGAAGTTAGCACCTCTCACCTTCTTTCTTAGTCATAATAATGAAGTAATAACATGAGCCAGCATTTAGATCACACTTCAAGGTTTGCAGAGACCTGAGTTCAGATTTGACCTCAGACTCTTACTAGTTGCATGACCCTAGGCAAGTCACTTAACCTTGTTTGGTGAACCACTTCAGCATCTTTGCCCAGAAAACCCCATGGATAACACAGGAGTGCTGAAGTCTGAGGGGCCACGAAGAGCCAGGCACGACTGAGCAGCAACATTAACGCTTGCTGAGCCCTTTATCTGTAAAATCTCCCGTTGCTCACAACAACCCAGTGGAGGAGGCGCCTTATTGTCCCCATCTGGCAGGAGAGGAAATTGAGGCTGAGAAAGTTTGGGAGATGAGTGACATGTTAAGCAAGCATCTGGGGCAGGATTTGAACTCAAGTCTTTTGACTCCACGGCCAACATTCTAAGGATTCCTCCTGTCTCACTCACAGGCTCCTCAGTCTCTACTTTCCTTCCTTCTCACAATCTACTCTTAGGAAACAAAGACTCTCTTAAACTCCCAGCACACAGAAGGGGAGATTCCTTCTGAAACCCAACATGCAGCTATGCAGACTCCATACCCTAGAGAAACGTTTACTGCCTTGATTCCTTGCTCCTGCACAGGCTTCCCTCCACCTCCGTTCTTGCCTGATCTGCACAAGCTCCTCCCCAGCCCCGCATCATCACCCTGCTCCCCTTCGGAAACCAGGAGCCAAGCTGCAAGCCAAGCACTGTTCCTGGATGAGCTGTGTCAATCTGCTTCCCTCTGACCCCACTCCATCCTAGCACCTTTCTGGAACAAAGCGCCCCCCACCCCCGCCACCCCTCCCCAGGGAATTACGCCCCCCCTGGAGGGGGAGCTGCCCAAGGACAGGAGCTCTCTCTCCTTTACAGTTTGTGTCTCCAGGGCTCAGCTTTTTATGGGAAGGAAGCTTCAAGTCAGAGGTATGAGCCTCTGGAATTTCCTGGCATGGGGGGGGGTAGTAAGAATCTGAGGGCCCCACTAAACAGCAATCATAGGTGTCCGCTCCTTGGCCAGCTTTTAAGTCTTGGGTCACAGGAGGTGGGATCCCATCACAGTTAACTCTCCAGACTCGGGGGCCAGGTGGTCAAAGTCTCTCACTTTACAGAGAAGGAAACCGGACACCAGAGAAGTGGCAGGAGAAGGATCTGAACCCAGGCCTCAGACTCCAAAGGCTTCGCCACTGTCCCATGGGATTATAATTGAATATTGTCGTCAAACACGAGTCCTGGAAACCTGTTACGAGGCAGTGATGCTATTTTAGTGGTGTCTGGGGAGCAGGATTTGGCCTGTCTGTCACTTCTCCCAAGCCTAGACAGGGCCCAGAGACGGTTCCTCACTGTGCCTTACTCCCAGAAGCCCCAGGGCATGACAGAAAGAGATGCAGGCACTTGGCTCAGAGCATCAGGGTTTAGACCCTGGCTTTGCCTTTGAGTGCCGGTGTGACCTCAGGCAAAGCACTTCATCTGAGGCCCAATCAGTGCCTCAGTCTACCCATCCGTAAGAATGAAGGTTCCTCCTACCAGGACACCCTGCGCTGCCCACAAAGAAGAGCTTCTCTGTATAACGAGACACCATCAGCCTTTGTTTGGAGCTTCTGGGGAGGGGCAACCACTGCCTTCAGCTGCTGGGACCCCAGTTCCTTCATCTGTAAAATGGGGTCATGGGACCAGCCAGCCTGCAAGGGCCCCCCTCCCCCTCATCCATGACTTTACCTACTTGATGCCACTTTCAATCCTGGGTCCTCTCATCAATCAGTGAGTCAACAAGTATCTGCTCAGTGGCTCCTCTTTGTGAGGGGCCCAGGCCTCAGAGATGCCACTCCTCTCTGCTCAGCCCACAGCTCAGGCCTTCTGGTGGAGACCAGAAGATTCTCCTTCCTACTGAACAGAGAAAGCCCACCAAAGAAAGGTGGAAGGGGAATGTTTGGGAGACAGATGGCAGAAAATCCCCTCCATACAGGGACAAGAGGAGGTTCTGAGCTCTGGGACCCAACTGCACACCCACCTCCTGCCTCTCCACCGCAACCCAGGCTAACTCTTCAGAGTGACAGCCACCACCAACAGTGGGGACCTCATACCCCGAGAGCTACCGCAGGTGTAATTATCCATGATTCACAGATGAGAAAATGGGCTCAGGGAGGAGACATGACTAACCCAGGGCCACTAGAGCAGGAGCACAGGCAAGGCTTGTGATCGGCTCCAGAGTCCACGCCCTTCTCATGAGCAGGGCCCTGCCCTTTCTTTACTGGGCCCCCAGAGCATCTGTCCACGTCACATATCCATAAGTCTCTGGGATGGACTGAGTTCCATTCTTCCTGACTCCAGGCCCAGCTCTCCTGTGACATGGTATCTCCTGGCTAGTCCTTCTCGCTGCCAATCCTCCCATGGACAGCCTGTGTGGCCCTGACCCGCGGACTCCATGTAGCATCAGACTGGCGCAAGGCTTCCTCTCTGAATCTCTCTGTCTCTGTCTCTCTCTGTCTGTGTCTCTCTCTGTCTCTGTCTCTCTCTGTCTCTGTCTCTCTCTGTCTCTCTGTATCTCTCTGTCTCTCTGTCTCTGTCTCTCTCTGTCTCTCTGGCTCTCTCTGGCTCTCTGTCTCTCTGTGTCTCTCTGTGTCTCTCTGTCTCTGTCTCTCTCTGTCTCTCTGTATCTCTCTGTCTCTGTCTCTGTCTCTTCTCTCTCTCTCTCTCTCTGTCTCTCTGTCTCTCTCTCTCTCTCTCTCTCTCTCTCTCTCTCTGTCTCTCTCTGTCTGTCTCTCTCTCTCTCTCATCAATGTCAGTGGAGCCCAGGAGCTGGCCTCCTAGTTATCTTTCTCTGTTATGACACCCCAGAAATCACCCAAAATATATGATTTGCCTCACGGGGGATTCTTTGGATAATCCAGACACAATTAATTAAAAACCCAGAAGCAACAGTGATCACCCCAGAATTAACCTAAGCCACCTTGGGGGAAGGGAGAAGAAAGGGGAGACAAAGTCTGGACCAGCCCAGAGCCACCTCAAGGGTCTCCAGTTAGAAACAGCCTTAGCGCTCCTCTAATTAATCCCTGATTTTACAGATGAGGGAATGGAGGGTCAGAAAAAGGAAGGGAATTGTCTGAGGTCAAAAAGGTAGAAAACAAAAGAGCCCGCCTAGAACCTGGATTGCTGACCCCTACTGCAGACCTGGAACCTGCTGATCCCCTTGAAGACCTAGAACCTGGTCTGCTGACCCCCCACTGCAGGTCTGTGGATTGAGGTCTGCAGTAGGGGTCAGCAGGCCAGGTTCCAGGTCTGCAGTGGGGGGTCAGCAAGCCAGGTTCTAGGCTAGGCTCTTTTGTTTTCTACCTTTATAACCTCAGGCCTAAGAGGGAACCAGACCTAACCCTCAGGTCACACAGCACTGGTGAACACACCTAACAGCAACACTGGGAAGTGGCTTCTAGCCAAGAAGATGCCATTGCGGATTCCAGAGAACATAGAATCCTAGAAACTCCCCACGGAAGGGCTGTCTGTGCCTTCTGGTCTAAGCCCTACTGAAACAAGCTCTGCAACGGCAGCCCCAGGAGAAGGGCACCTGCCAGTCTACACGCATATGTTAAGTACCTGCTCTGTGCCAAGCCCTATGCCAGACCCTGAGGATTCAAAGAGAAAGTCTGGGCAGTCTCTGCCCTCTGGCTGCTTCCTGTCTAATAACTGCATCAGCAGGGCTCTGTGTGGCACCTTGGGAGGTGGGCAGGACAGACAGTCATAGCCCCAGTTCACAGGTGAGGAAACAGGCTGAGAAGCTGAGGGACTTGCCCAGGGTCAATCCTTCAAGTCCAGGAGCCGATAGGCACAAAAGTCTCATCCTCCTTTGCAGGGTCACAGAATGGCTGAGGGACCTGGAAGAAACTACCCCTTTCTGCATGTGCCTTCCCAAACTTCTCTCTGACTACACGGGGCTTTCCTGAGGCTTTGACTAGGCTACTGAAATGGTGAACAGATCCTATGGTCAGGAAAAGCCTGGAAAATAAAAATCCGAGAAGGAAAGGGAGGGACTGAGATGATTCATTCTGGAAAACACAAAGATGAGGGGAGAGTCAATTATTAATATACCACAGAGAGGGTTCCTTCCTGTGCAGAAAATTGTGAAAGACTGTTCTATTTCCACGGAGAGAGAGCGAGGAAAGAGCAAAGCCACCTCGGTTCTTTAGATTAAGTAGGAAAGGCTGTGACCCAGGAGGACCCCAAGTCTCCCGTTGAATTCATTACCATTACGTGTGTGTATATATGTATTATATATGCAGAATATATTTATATCCGTAACATATGTGTCCATTATATATATTATATATATTACATGTATATATTTAATTCATATGTGTATGTCTGTGTGTTAAACCAACATTTCTTCATCATGGCACAGTAGATGGAGCAGGGAATGTGGAGTCAGGAAGACCCAGGTTCAAATCCTGCCTTAAATATTTACTAGCGGTGTGATCCTGGACAAGTCACTTCCCTTGCCTTGGCTTTGAATTCCTCATCTGTAAGCTGAGTACAACACTGACCACAGCCCCTGCCCAACTGGGCTGTTACAGAATCTTGTCAATCTTAAAGGGCTGGGTAAATGCAAGCCAACACCACCTTCCTCATCACCATCATCTCCTTCTCATCTTTTTGTACAAAGTTCAGATGGAAACAGCTGCGGATAAGTCACTACTAACCTGCTATGTTATATTTTCACATTTAACGTTCTATGAAATATTAGCCAGTCAACAAAATAAGTCCCTTCTGCCACTGGACAAAAGCATCAGACATAAGCTTGTCCTTGGCAGTCACTGGAAACTTCTTTGAGAGAACTCCCACGGTAGATGGGAGAACAGGGATGCTGGCAGCACTTCCTCTGATTTCCGTGATTTTAATTTCTTCTGGTAGGTGCTGCTCTTGTGAACACTTCCCATGACACAAAGACGGTAAATATTCAAGACAGCCACATCTATTTAAGAAATGTTCTCCTGTCCTTAGGGATCAATGCTGGAGGCTCGGAGAATCACTGATTTAAAGCTGGTGGAGGCCTCCGGAGCCACCTGAGCCCACCCCTCGTCTTCCATCTGGAAGATTCTAGGAGGCAGGTCCTTCTGTGACAAGGCCTCCACTCACTGGGGTTTATTGGTTGGATTCTCAAGTACATCCAGAGGCTCATGTTCGAAACATGAATCTGTTGTCTGCTGGTCTCTCTGTAAAGAGAAGACTGAGCTTCCAGTGGAAAAATCCGGTCATGTCTTTCTAAGTATCTAGTGGATGCTTCATCTTTGTTACCTAAAATATCTGTTCATGCTTGTGTTTCTGTTGTTAACGTTACTGCTGATCTGTTGTTGTTAGGGAAAGGACTAGACCTGTGGCTTGTTTGACATAAGAACTCCCAGGTGAGACCAATCCCTCCACAAATGCAGGTGAGTACCTTCTCCTAGCATCGCTATTATCATTTGGTCATTCTTAATAAATCAGTGATTTTGTCAGTGTACTGCTCCCTCCAATGATGCTGCTCTCAACCCCTCTGCACCTCAAGAGGTGATTTTGGTGGCTTCTAATGCCAAAACGCCTCCTCTCCAATGGTCTCACCTTCTGGTGATGGGATTCTTCTAAACTTGGATGAGCTGGTCCTTGGGCAGCACGCAGGGGGTCCCAGACCCATCACCACACCCCACTGAGGGGAGAGAAGCTTCTGGACTGGTGCTGATCAGGTCTCCCCTACCACATGCACTATGTGAACTTGCTGTTCTGTTGAGTTGTTGGGGGTTTTCCTCCTGAAAGGTGACAAAGCTGCCTGTGGGAGTTGACTGTCCCAAGCAAATGTCTATGGCTCACGATGAGTGATCCTTGACTCAGTTTCCCTGGTCCTACTGACTCACCTTTCTGCCCACCTATGCACATAAGCAGGCTCACCTCCCAGTAGAAACCCTACAGACCTTCTGGAAAACCTGAGGCCATGTGGGCACAATGCCCTGACTGCTGACAGAGACGTCTGCACATAAAAATGGGGCAGAAAATCTAAGGGAGGTCATGGGGAATCAAGGCATCCAGAGTCACCATGACACCTCACCTGGCTGACCAGACCTGCTTCTGTATGGAGACCCCAGATTCGGAGTCTGCCGCAGCTGAAACGAGATGCTGATGAACCACCCTGGAACCTTCCTTCAAGTGCCCAGTAAATGTTGGCTGCGTTCTCATTATGACGCTGCTGTTTCTGCCCACACATCCTCCAGGAGTCTCAGCCAAGGAGGACATTTGGATCCAGCAGACTTGGTCTGAACCTCAGTTTCCCTGTTTATTCCCAGAGTGATTTTCCGTCATTTCCGCCTCTCAGCCTCATTTCCTCATCTTTAACGCCACAGGGGTGTGTGAAATGACCGCCACATGGCCTCCTCGCTCTAAATCTATGGGGGCCATTCTTCAACTGAAAAAGGCACGTAGTTTCCACTTGATATGCAGGGAATAGCTACAATTTTGCTTTTCGAAACCAGTCCACGAGAGGCCCCTGAATTAATAGATCTTCTCCTGTACTAAATTAACAGGAGGCACTATTTTTAAAAGCTGCGTTGACTCAGACACAATTCCAGCCTTCTGATATATGCCCAGGGCCGAATGTTCCTCAGAGCTGGCATTTTAAAGATCGCTGGGGATAATGCAAATATTTTTCCCCCTAACAAGATTTGAAATTTATGTAGCCAAAGCAGCTTAATGTGCGCGGCGCCATCGGAGCTCTGATCCCTAATTGATGACCAAGCACTATTTTTATACATCACAGAAATTAAGCAGAGCCTTCCGATGCATTATTGACCTTTACTGTACACAGATCACTGGGAAAAACAAATGAGTCAGCAGGAAAGTTCTCGGCTTTGTTTAGGCTCTCGATCCCCTGCAGAAGAGAGACGCAGCCTCTGACGCCCGCTTCGGGAGGTGGCTCCGGGTGAACGGGAGAACTACGCTGGACAGCGTCTGTGCAACCTGCCGGCAGGCCCTCCCCAAGCTTGGCCAGGCCTCTGGGCTCTGCAGAAAGGGTCAGGGGGCTGAAACACGTCAGCGGCATGGCATGGGAAGGGCCTGAGGACTGCGCGGAGGGCTGCATTTCTATGGGGGCTTCTGGGGAAGGACCCTCCACCAAGGCCGGTGGGCACCCTATCCGCATTAGAAATACGCCCAGGGCACGGAGCTCCTGGTTCATGTTCTTCCTAAAATGGGACACCAGGGTTGAAGACGTGGTCTGAGCAGCCAAGGACGGAGGGACAGAGGGCCAATCACCCCCTGATCTCTGCCGCCGGACCTGCCTTCAGGACTCTCATTTTACAGATGCGAAAACTGTCATGGAAACACTGAAGCCAGTGAGTAGCAGAGTCCGAAGGTTAAGAACACAGTGCTGACCTGCTATCCTCCCCAGCACGCCACCTCTACCAGAGGAGAAGAGCATGGAGCTAAGTGGGCAGCGCTGCTTCTGGTTGTCAGAGCAACTGAGGGGTAGAAATGCAGGGGAACGCACTGGGTGTATGCGTGGTATTTACCCACCTATCTCTAACTCTATATACGTGTATCTGTCTCTAACTATCCATCTATATATTTATTTCTCTATATCTGTCCACATTTATCTATCCGCATCTATCTGTATTGTTTCCCTCAGCTTTCACCTCAAAAATCATCTTGTAATAATTACACATATTATATATACACATGGGCATATATAAGGTTCATATATAATCTCCCATCCTTAAATATGCCCGTGTCTCCCCTGATGGGATACTAACTTCTAATTTAGTATTTTATTTTTCCCCAATCACATGTAAAACAATTTTGACGTTCATTTTTAAAACTTTTGAGTTCCAAACTCTCTCCTTTGCCCCGGACTCCTTTGAGAAAGCAAGCAATTTTATATAGGTTATACATATGTAGTCATGGAAAGCACATTTCCATATTAATCATGTTGTGAAAGAAAACATAGACCCTCCAAAAAAACTAAAAATAAGAAGATTCAATCTATTCAGACACCAGACACCATCAATTCTTTCTCTGAAAGACAGCGTCTTTCTTCACAACTCTGAGGAGTTGTCTTGGGACACTGTATTGCTGAGAATGGCTGATCACCACACAATATTGCTGTTACTTTGTACACAGCACATTCCCTTTTGCATCCGCTCATGTAAGTCTTTTAAGGCTTTTCTGTGAGCATCCTGCTCATCATTTCTCATAGCACAATAGTAACCCATCACAAGCACGTACCACAACTTGTTCAGCCATTTCTCAATTGATGAAAATCCTCTCAATTCCCAATTCTTTGCCACCAGAAAAGAGCTACTATAAATATTTTTGTACATATAGGGTCTTTTCCTTTTTTTTTTATCTCTTTTGGGATATAGACCTCATACTGTTATTGTTAGGTCAAAGCTATAAAACATGGTTTTATAGCCCTCTGGGCACAGTTCCAAATTGCTCTAAAGAATGGATGAATCAGTTCACAACTCCACCAACAATGCATTAATGTCTCATTTTTTTTCCCACATCCATATATATAAACACACACACATACATAAACACACACATAGGTATATATACATATGTATGCACATATATGTATGTACATACATATGTATATGTATACACATATATGTATACACATACACACACATACCCCTTCTAACTGCCCTAATAATGAGAAAGTTCATCTTCCCATGTAGGAATGTAAACAGTTTAACCTTATTAAGTCCTTTAGGATTTTCCTTTCCTTTTTACTTTTTATGCTTCTCTTGAATCTTTTATTTGAAAGTCAAATTTTCTATTTAGCTCTGGTCTTTTCATCAAGAATGCTTGAAAGTCCTCTATTTCACTGAATTTCCATTTTTCCCCTAAAAGATTATGCTCAGTTTTGCTAGGTAGGTAATTCCTGATTGTAATCATAGTTCCTTTGCCCTCTGGAATATCATATTGCAAGTCCTCCAATCTTTTAATGTAGAAGCTGCTAAATCTTGGATTATCCTGACTCTGGCTCCACAGTACTTGAATTGTTTCTTTGTGGCTGCTTGCAATATTTTCTACTTGACTTTGGAGCCCTGGAATTTGGCGATAATATTCCCAGGAGTTTTCATTTTGAGATCTCTTTCAGGAGGTAACAGGTAGAGTCTTTCGATTTCTTTTTTACCCTCTGGTTCTAGAATATCCCAGCAGTTTTCCTTGATAATTTCTTGAAAGATGATGTCTGGGCTCCTTTCTTGATCAAGGCTTTCAGGTAGTCCAACAATTTTTAAATTATCTCTTTTGAAACTATTTTCCAGGTCAGTTGTTTTTCTGATGAGATATCTCAAATTTTTTTCTTTTTTTTTCATTCTTTTGGTTTTCTTTTACTGTTTCTTGATTTCTCATAAAGTCATTAGTTTCCATTTGCTCAATTATAATTTTCAAGA
The DNA here is from genome assembly GCA_028646515.1 of Pseudochirops corinnae. NCBI lineage: Eukaryota > Metazoa > Chordata > Mammalia > Diprotodontia > Pseudocheiridae > Pseudochirops > Pseudochirops corinnae. The sequence goes on from CM053586.1 coordinate 362,511,654, forward strand.
AACTATTTTCTTTAGTAAGCTTTTGGACCTCCTTTTCCATTTAGCCAACTCAACTTTTTAAGGATTTTTTTTCTTTAGTGAAATTTTTGCCTCTTTTTCCATTTGGCCTAGTCTGTTTTTTAAGGTGTTATTTTCTTTGATATTTTCTATGCCTCCTTTACCAGCTGTTGCCCCTTTTTTATTATCTTCTTGCATCACTCTCATTTCTCCTCCCAATTTTTCCTCTACCTCTATCTCTACCTCTCTTGCTTGATTTCCTATTTTTCTTAGAGGTGCTTCCTCTGTGCCAGGCATTGGACTGAGGGATGATGACCCCGTGGAGGAAACCCAAAGGGACCCAAGGGGAAGGCTCCCAGAGATGCTCTCTACCAACTCTACGAGTGCCCCAAATCATCCACAAAGCCTGCGTCAAATTCTGACCCATCCCATGAATGAGACAGAAATGTGCTACGTCTGGAATCAAGGCCTGAGTTCAAGCACCTCTGATTTTTATTCCTTGTGTGACCATGGGCATGTCAGCACACTCACCCATCTACAAACTGAGGCCAGGGGTGGCAGGGTCCTCGGGGAAGGGGGGCCTGTAGAGGTAAAGCAGCTTGCCCAAGACTACAGTCAACCAAAAGACATTAATGAAGCACTGACTACCAGTTAGTCAGCAAGCACCTCCTGAGGGCCCTCCGTGGAAAACACTATACCTAATGCACACTCACAAAGACAGACAAAGGCTCTCCCTTCCCTTGAAGGGCTCTCGTTCTAATGGAGAAGGTTACGTGAAAATAGTCAGGTATGCACAAGATAAACACATGACATGGGAAGCTGGGCCGGAAAGGGCCTAGTCCTTAGAGCACGTGAGCTACACCCTGCCCAGTGCCAAGCCCAGTGGAGGCCCTTCTCCCCATTTCAAAGCATGGCATCCATTGACCATTTCCTTTGGCTATAAGCTATTCAGCAAACTGTGACTCCATTGAAGGATGGGAGCATCTTCTCCCCGGGGCCATGGGATGCTGCCTCCATGGCAGCTAAGGCCCCAAGACATGACCAGGCAAACAGCTCTGGGGTCCCCAGCCACCTTCTATCCCTTCTCTTAGCAGAGGATATTCTGAGAACTCAAACAGTCAATGGTCTTTGATAGGGGGTAGTGGTACCAACAAGAAGCGACAGCAGCAGCCTCAGCAAGAGCAGATTGGTGGGTGGAGAAACACTCTTATCAGGAAAAGGCCACTGAAAAGAAACTCAGACTTAGCAACTTAATTAGACAATTCCGTCAGAGGTAAAATGCAAAATGGCTAATTAGAAATGTTGCAAAATTGTTTTATGCCTTAAGATGGCTTAATTATCAACCTCCTGGCATATCAAAATAGAAATTATAAGTTAAGCAACTAAACCCTATTTAAATAGCTCACTTAACGCACACTATGATGCTTACGGGTATCTCTGCCTTCTCTGTGGAAATAAAAGATGTGACCCACAACTAAACCACACAGGGCCTTAGGCATCTCTTCAACTTTTACCTCTCTAGAGGGAAACGCTAGGTGAGACAGAAAAGCAAATTTACCTCCAGGTGACCCAGGGTTGGAATTTTACAAGCCATCAAATGTGAAAATGGGGAGCCCCAATTAGAGGGAAAGCTGCCCAAGATTTAGTCAGGGCTAAATCACAAAGGCTGGGTAAGGACAAGCAGTGGTGGCGGTGACCAGCCCAAGGAAGCTTCAGCCCGACGGCGTCTCTGACCTCAACCAGGCACCGAGGCAAAGAAGGTGCCATCAATGCCACTGGGGCTGAGGAGTGCTTTGCTTCCTTGGAGACTCAGATCACACACCCCTCCTCCAGGAAGCCCTTCTTATTCCTCAGAAACATTGGGGCCCCCTCCTTCCTCCAATCATGAATATACTTATCGTCCCCTACCATGCTGACAGAATGCAAGTCCCTTCAATATAAGGATTGTTTTTTTCTCACTTTTGTTTCTGAACCCCAGCATAGAGTCCAGCATCTTGGACATAAAAGGTGGGCTGGTCAGGGCTGGTGGGGTTGAATTGGATGAGATATTGCCCAGTGCTAAACACTGGGCCTCCTGCCCCGTAGGTGCTTTAATAAATGTTTGTTAACTTGAACTGAACTAAAAGAAAATCAATTTTGCCTCCAAATAATTTTCATTTAAAAACAGAAAAGTCAATACATATACCAAATCCAAAAAGGAGAGTCAAACTGTGACAAATATCCCCCCAAAGAGAGTCTGTAGAGGACTTAGAGAAGGTTTGTGACTGTCCCCAAGGTTGCTGTCATTCCTCTGACCACGATTCTCTCATCAGTCTCCCCATTACCATTTGATGGAGCCTGGAGGATGGTCTGAGATACCATCCAGCCTCAATTTCCTCTCTGTGAGCCGGCACCCAGGATTGGAACTCCAACCAGCATGCGCCCCAAAGGCTCAGAGAGAAACAACCAACAGTGACGCTGCCTCTTGATTAAAAACCAGCCGGTGGCTGGCAGCACACACCACGGCTCCCTGGCCCATCACAGTCCTTCGAGGATGCTGCCGGTGGGAGAAGCCCTGGCCAGGAATTACCAGTGTAATTTGAACAGAATGAGATTGTCTGGAAGCGTTCCACTCTGCTTTCCATGGGGGAGCAGTTTCCCAAAATGAGGCTTAGCTTTTGGAATGGAACCATTAGAAGCTATCTGTGGAGGAGGCGAGATCCAAAGGAGGGTCACTGCCGAGCCAAGCTGGTTTTCCTTTTTCCTTTGTTTTCTTTTTAATTTTATGAAGGCTGAAATAAGGCCCTAAAGTACAGCCAGGACAGGAGCAAGCAGAAAATGGATGGCTTAATGGATAGGCCCAGAGGGGCTCCATGTTCTGGGCTGTCTCCTGGACGGTTTTAAATAATCGAATCCAGGTGATGGGGCTGAATACTGAAGGACCAGGCCATTTAAGGCCAGGTGCCCAGGTTAATAGATAGTAAATACAGTTCAACAGAGATAAGGCACCAGCCATACATCTTACAGCAGGAACAAGGCCAAACAGAAAGGAACCAGAGCTTCTTCCCTAAGCCCAGAGGAAAGGGATTTGCAGCTGACGTGGAAAACCCTGGGGTCCGCACAGGTCTTGGGTAAGGCCACAGTGCAACAGAAACTGTGAGGAGGTCCAGGAGAAATGAGGCTGCTGTCAGTGCCTGGGGCACATGAGACGCGCCCACTAGACATACCTATCCCTGGACACACCCGTCCCAATGGACACACCCATCCCTAGACACACCCATCCTTGGACACACCCATCTATGGACATACAGGCCTGCACACCCATCCCTGGACACACCCATCTATGGACATATAGGCCTGCTGGACACATTCATTCTTTGACACACCCATCCCTGGACACACCCATCTATGGACATACAGGCCTGCACACCCATCCCTGGACACACCCATCT
>CM053586.1:362515581-362539983 GCA_028646515.1 Pseudochirops corinnae
CCTGGTGGATGGCAGGATGGGCTGTGGTTGGTCCTTGTGCCCTGGTGGATGGCAGGATGGGCTGTGGTTGGTCCTTGTGCCCTGGTGGATGGCAGGATGGGCTGTGGTTGGTCCTTGTGCCCTGGTGGATGGCAGGATGACTCAGTTACACTTAATCATCCTCCTGAGCTCACGAGCATGTGGACTTTTTAGGAAAATGTCAGGCAGCAAACTTGAGCTTCTGGATCTGGCCTTTGGAATGCTCATGCTGAGAGGCAGTTCAGCTTAGTGGGTACTAAGTACTCTAAGTCCTCTTAGAAGGAGCTGAGTTCAAATTTTACCTGAGACACTTAGCCCTAACCCTAGGCGTGTCAATTAAGCCCTCTGTGCCTCAGTTTCCCCATCTATAAAACCCAGGGGTTGGGCTGCATGGCTTCCAAGGTCCTTTTTGGTTCTAAATCTGGGAGCCTATGAGCTTACGTTTAGAATGAGAGGGGCTGGCAGCCAGAGGAGGTGGTGAGGTGCTGACATAGAAAAATAAGAATGGGAGAAATGTTGGGATTTCACAGAAGTGTCATCCATGCCCAGCCCTTCGGGAGCCAGCGGCGTCCTGGTGAGCTGGCCTCTGAAGCTTCCACCGTTAGAAATGCTGCCTTTTCCCCTGAGGGCTGTCTGCTGAGGTGAGCAGAAAAAACAAAACAAAAAACAGCCAAAAAAACCTCCTTTTGGGAACGTTCTCAGACACAGTTTACATTTCAGTCTTTTCTCCTGAAGATATGTTTTAGGCACTTATTGTATGCAGTTGGCTGTGCAAGGTGTGGAGGCAGATAAAAGGAGCGAGCTGGCCCTGGGCTCAGGGGAAGCAGAGTTCGGATCCTGACTAAGATCCGGCTGTGGGAACCTGGGCGGGTCGCTTCACCTCCGCTGGCCTCAGGACCCCCTACTAAGAAATGGGACTACATAATAATAACAGGTATCACTTATATAGCACTTGCTGGGTGCCAAGGGCGTTGTCACCTCATTCGATCCTCCTAGGAACCCTGAGAAGCAAGTGCTATTATTACTCCCATTCTGCAGGTGAGCAAACCGAGGCGAGAGGTCTGTAAGTGCCCAGGGTCACACAGCAGGGACGTGTCTGCGGCAGGATCTGCCTCGATGGTTGTTGTGACGATCAAAGTCGCGCTTTATAAATGTTAGATGCTTTTAATACCTGCTTGTAAAACGATAACAGCTCGGGTTTCTGCCGCGGAGCTTTTGGGTTTGCAAAGCCCTTCCCACACACCGTCTTATGTACTGCTCACAAAAACCTGCATGGTGAGCACTGTTACTGTGCCCATTTTAAAGATGTCAACACTGAGGCAGAAAAAAGATTCAGAGACTTGCTCCAAGATGCTCACCTTGTGTCTAAAACTGTTTGAAGTTAGGTCTTCCCGACTCCCACACTCGGTCTGCTCCATCTCCCGGGTGCTTCTGCGGCCGTTCAGTCCAGCTCCTCGCCGGCTCCACACGGAGAGCCGGAGAGCCAGGGACCTGTGTGAGCCCAGCGGTCACCGTCCTGCCAAGACAGGGCTGAGGGCTGTGAAATCATAAAACCCGTCAGCATGGCCAGAGGCCCGAGGGGTCAAGAGGAAAACAGGCTTCTGAGCTGGCATCCATATGCCATAAATGAGCAGAGTTTGCATTGCCAGAGGCCAGGCAGCTTCTGGGGGATCAGACCCAGGGAATGACGCACCGTCAATAATGCCCAGACCGGCTTTCTCACAGACCTGCTGCCGTGTGAGGACCTTGTCCAGGTCTGGTGTGAAAAGATTCAGACTTCCTTATGGGGGGTGGGGAAGGAGGAGGAGACAGTGACAGAGAGGCAGACAGAGAGACAGAGAGAGACAGAGAAAGATAGAGAGAGAGAGAGACAGACAGACAGGAGAGACAGACACAGATAGAGAGGAGAGAGACAGAGACACGGACAAAGTAGGAAGGGAGCAGGGGTGGGGGGGGTGCTCCTCTCCATCTGATGCAGCAGCTGGCTTGTGCTTTAATTTTATAATTGGTCTCATCTGGACACAGTCCATTTTTCTCAGAAGCTCATAAATCTTTGTTTACTTAGGGAAGCCTCTCAGAGGCCTGGCCCACTGGGGCTTCAGATTCCTCCACTGGTGGGCTGAGACCCCACCCCTATTTTGATATATGATGGAGAAGGCCCAACACCTCTCTCTCCTTCCCTTTGTACCTGGAGGTGGAGCTGAGCACAGTTTGTTAATCAAGGTTTGGCTGCTGTACCCAAAGGCTTTGCCTTGAAGTTCGCTCAGGCCCCATGAAGCCCCCATCTGTGACATGCAAAGATAGGAATGGGACAGTGGGTGGCACGGCTGCAGGATATGTCAGGACGATGCCCAATGCAGATTTAAGAGGCAGAGGAAGCCAGGGTTATGGGTTGTGGCGGAGCAGCCGAGCCCGGGTGGGCAGTGTTGGTGCTTGGATGCTGGCCCAGCTCCTTGGATGCGCCCTGGACACTCTGGCCCGTCTCTTGATGTTCTCAGCCCTCAGCAAATGGGCGATGGAGGCCACCGGCTGGTGATCTCTGTTCGAGACCAAGGCAGAAAGCTGGGCCCAAAGCAGACCTGATCCGAGAAGCCTTGGGCTTTAAGTGGGGCCTGGGTTTCCTGGCCCTAACAGAAGATCTTTTCAGCAACAGACACACAGAAAATATCCATGCTAAGCATTGTGAATTGGCTCAGAATTCATGGCATGAATATTATGTCAAACAAGGGGTAGGGCAGCCTCCTCCCCCCAACAATCAGTGTCAAGTTAAATTCACTGGGGAAGATGCATTGTTAGTGATATATGGCCAGAGCTCTCTGCCCAGCCCAGGCTTCTCCCAGCCCAGCTTCCCTTCCTGGGAGCCCTGGACAGAGCTGCCCTCCCTCCTCCAGTCTCTGTCTCTGTCTGTCTGTCGTCAATGGCTCTCTTTCCATCTCTCTCCCTCTCTGTGTCTGTGTGTGTGTGTGTCTCTCTCTCTTTCTGTCCTTTCCCCATCTGCCTGTCACTGACAGACTTAGGGCCAGAAGGTGTCTCAAACATCATCAATCCATTCTTTTCATTTTACAGATAAGGAAACTGAGTCCAGGGGAAGTTAAGTGACTTGTCCAACTCCATACAAGTACTGAGTAGAAGAGCTGGGATTGAAACCCAGCTCCCGCGACCCTAGATCCAGCCCTCCTTCCATGGAACCTCCCGGTTAACGCGTAGATGCACACACATGTGTGCACGTGCATGCACACACACTCCCCCTCACACAGAATCTGTACTAGAGAGGACTCCCAGAATAGGGATGCCCTTCCCTGATCTGAGGATGCAGCTTCTCCATCTCCCCAGCAGGGTCCCCAGAGCTGGCACATGTCAGAAGCCAGGCTTGGCGCCTGCTGGGCCCCAGACTGGAGGCTGTGTACAGAGCCCTCCCCGACGCTGTCAGCCTCTTCACTCCCTGAGACATATTTTGAGGGAGTGGGCTAGAGAACCTCCCCGGGGTCAGTGCTTGCCTAGACACTTGCCAGCTGTGTGAGCCTGGGCGGAGCTCCACAGATGTCTTGGACAGACCCTGCCCTGATGAAACCTCACAGGTGAGAGACGCAGGTCAGTCAGTCAGCGAGCATTTGTTCTGTGTGGATGACACTGGGGAGAGGGTTGTGCCCTCAACAGTAAAGCTGGGGAAGGGGACAGCTTGGATGAGAGGGAGGGGGCGAGGGTGGGTCTGAAACAGCAGAAGGAGTAGCCTGGGATGGCCAGTGCAGGGTCAGGGCTTGGGGGCTGCCCGTGGATTTATCCTGGGAGCCCTAGAGTCCAGACCAGCGCGGCTGCAGCAGGCCCACTGTGAGTGCTGGTGACGGGTGAGTGACAGGTCAGGGCCAGCTGTCATCACTGTTACCGTTAGCTCTGTCTGAGAATCATCCCCAAATGTTAGATCCTGACTTTGGGGTCTGAAGCCTGAGCCAGAGAGGGGAGCCAATGGCAGGCTCAGAGGAGGACTGGGAGGCGGCCGCTCCTCTCTGGCCAGAGGGGAGGGAGGCGTGGAGGTGCTGATGGTAGTCTGGCTCAGAACCCACCCCCAGAGGGTTTTGTCCAAAAGCCTCGGCTCTTGGCTCTCCCTTGAAAGGGCTGACCTTTCTGGTCCTTGGGAAGAACAAATTGCCTTGGAGAAACCCCAGGTCTTTGGGTAGATGAGCTTGGATCTGGCAACTGCCCTTCAGGTGCCTCTGCGGACCCTGGCCTCAGAGATGAGGAGACCCTCCTCTCATCCCGGGCTCTCCGGCCTTGCTTGGGAGGCCCAAAACCCCCACTGATTGTTGGGGGGAGGAGGCTGCCCTACCCCTTGTTTGACATGGGCTTTCCTGGTGCCTTCCAGAAAGGTGGGAGTTTTGTGACACGATCTCCCTGGGCTTTTCTGGGCACGTGGAAAGTCCCGAGGCTTTGTCCATCTCACCCCCTGACTCTGAGCACCCTCTACAACCCGGCTTCATGCTCAGCGGGCCCCCCACGCCTGGCATTGCTTCCGTCTTTCAAAGGCATTTCCTGATCCCTACAATGGCTAATGGCCTTTCATAGTGTGTGTGTGTGTGTGTGTGTGTGTGTGTGTGTGCATGCGTGTGTGAATGTGTTGTCTTCCTTCATAGACCACGAGCCTCCTGAGGCTGGAGGTGCTTCATTTTTGTCTCTCCAGCTGGTCGGTGCTTTGTAAGTGGTTGGTGGATCAGTACAGGTAAGAATACCTAAAGACCAATGTTCAGACACTGAGTTTTTCTGGATAGGTGATTCTTGGTTGTGATCCAAGCTCCTTTGCCCTCCACAATTCCTCTGATTCCTTAATGTAGATGCTGCTAAATCCTGTGTAATCCTGACTGTGGCTGCATGATATTTGAACTGTTTCTTTTGGTGACTTGCAGTATTTTCTCCTTGACCTGGGAGATCTGGATTTTGGCTATAATATTCCTGGGAGTTTTAATTTTGGGATCTTTTTTAGTAAATGATTCTTTCAATTTCTTTCATTTCCTGTTTTACACCCTGGATCTAAGATGTCAGCACAGTTTTCTTCAATAATTTCTTGAAATATGATGTCTAGGTTCTTTATTTGATCTTGGCTTTAATGTAGTCAATAATTCCTAAATTATCTTTCCTCCATCTATTTTCCAGGTCAGTTGTTTTTCTAAGAAAAAAAATTTCACATTTTCTTCTACTTTTTTTTTTTATTCTTTTGACTTTGTTTTATTCTACTTGATGTTTTGTGGAGTCATTAGCTTCCACTTACCCAGTTCTAATTTCAGTGAGTTTTTATACCTCCTTTTCAATTTGGTCAATTTTACTTTTCAAAGTCTTTTTCTTCAGTGCATTTTTGTGCTTCTTATTTCCCCTATCTGGCCAATTCTGCTTTTTGAGGAGCTCTTCTCTTTAGAGGATTTTTGTACCTCTTTTACCATTTGGTCTGTTCTGATTTATTTCCTTCAGTTTTTTGTTTTTTGCTTTCTCTACCAAGCTATTGGTTCTTTTTTTCCCATAATTTTCTTGTATCATTCTCATTTCCTTTCACCATTTTTCTTCTACATCTCTTATCTGATTTTAAAATCTTTTTTGAGCTCTTCCGGGAATTCTGTTTTTGGGCCTGAAATCAGTTCACTTTGTGTGTGTAGCTTTGGCTGTGGCTGTTTTGACTTTGTTGTCTTCCTTTAAGTTTGTGTTTTGGTTTTGCCTGTCACTATAATAATGTTTTATGGTCAGGTTCTTTTTTTTGTTTGATCATTTTTCTCACCTATTTCTTGATTTTTAACTTTATATTAAAGTTGGGCTCTCCTCCAAGCTTTGAGTTTTTTTGTACGGCTGTTTCCTTCCTAGCTCTGTGAGTCTGTAAGTTCTAAGATGTTTAAGGTGGTATGATCCCATTAGAGGAGCATTTACTCCTCTTTTGGCCCTGCTCTGGGCTGTACTTAACCACATGCATTCTTTTCTACCCTGGAACTGTGACCAGGGTCTGTGCTTCTGCTAGTGCTCCTCCTCGTCCTGGGACTGTGACCTGGAACTGTGTATTGGCAATGCCATGGAGTTCTGCTCTCAGTCCCAGCAAAGGGTCTGCTCTGGTCTCCTTCTGACCAGTCATCCAGCTCCCTAACTATCTGTGGGCTGGGAGCTGCAGAAGTCACTGCTGCATATGCAGGTGTTCCCACAGTGGCTGCTGGCTTTCCCAGGGGTGGCCTGCACAGCTCTGTGCTTCACTCCCACCCCAGTGGGGCATCTTTGACATTGTCTGGAGGGGAATTTAGGAGAGCTAAGTGAGCCCCTGCCTTTATTCCACTCTCTTGGTTCTGCCTCCTTTTCTCAATCTTGAGAATTTGAGTTTAGGGACAGTTCTGGGAGGTCACTAAGCAGGTGAAAGGCAGGTATGTGGTCCATATCCCAGGCCCTATTGATATGACATTCTCAGGTTTGCAGAGCACCTCCCATGCACAATCTCATTCATTTATCTGGCATCTCTGTGACCTTGGCACTATGGTTATCTCTATTTCAGCATAATAAACTTGGAGTTAGGGGGAAGAAAACAACCTTCAGATTCACTTTAGAGATGAAGTGCGTGCTCTGACAGTGAGTGACTTGCTGGTATTTACACAGCTTGTATTAGGGGCAGGACTGGAACTCAGACCTCTCCTAACACCGAATCCTGTCCTTTTTTCCATTTTGCCAAATTTTCTGAAAATGAGTGTCTCTTATTTTTAACTCGGTCGCCTCTTTCCACTTGAGATCTGCACCTCATGCCAGTTTTTGGTCTATGATATAAATGTGGAGTGAAGTTTTTTTTTCCTTTCCATTTAAGATGACAAAATAGATCGCCTTGGAATCCACATCCAGATTTTCTTTCATCTGGAAATCTCTTCATTTAGAGACTCCAGAAGAAGCAGTGTTTAATAAAAGTGCATTAATTGTGATGCTTTTCAAGCTGGGCCTGTCATCAGAAGGTGGCTGGGTATAGTGACAGTGCACAGTGTTTGGTTCTTGTTGGAACGAGCTGGCAGAGAAAGCCCGGGTGTTGCACGACCAGGCACCCTGCCATCCTGCTCCCAGGCTCTCTGTGAGAACTTGGCACCTTGGGGGCTTCTCTTCTGAATGAAGGATCGGGGCTGCATGAATGTGCAGAATCTGTCCTGGGCACCTCCAGCCATGTGTCTTCCCTCTCAGTCTCTGGAGGCTGTAGATGGCAATGGAAATGGGGCCAGGGTCCATGGGAGGCAGGGGGAGGACGCCTTGCCAGAAGAGCAGCCACTTCTGTTGAATGAGGAGACGCTGGCCCGGGAGCTGGCTGCAGTTTGGACTCACTGAACGGACGCTCCCACTTTCCGGTGTCTGGACCTCGGGAAGGCCCCGAGCTCCTGTAGCTACATGCTTGTGCTGAACCTTGCAGGGCTCTCAAGGAAAGTGGAATTCATGTGCCCTGACATCCCAGAAGCCCGGAGCATCGCCCCTTAGGGTGCTCACATGCACGATAGGAAAATGGGTGATGCCCAGTGATTTGTGGAACAGAAGAGCCCAGCCAGGGATGGGCAGGCTGTGAGTCGACACTGATTCTCAGGATAATGTCCGTCAATGGCTGTTATTCTTACCTTGCCTTGATCTCCTGTGTCCCTGAGGGTTGTCCCTTCTAATGAGGGATCAGCAAACATCCACTAAGAGCCCACGTGGTGCCAGGGGTTTAAGGACCAAATGCAGTTGCCCCTGCTCTCCAGGAGCTTGCAGACTCTCAGGGGGACCTTTGTATATGCAGATGCTGACAGAAGAAAACCAGTACGACTAGCTGAGGTTTATAAAGTGCCTACTCTGTGCCGGGCACCTGCTGAGGGCTTTGCAGTGGCTGTCATGTCTGATCCTGTCTCATGACTCACATGCCCCCACCATGAGACCCTGTGGAGGCTGTGAGAGTCTGTATTTGGGATAATAAGGTGGGTGTGGGTTTGAGTGTGTCTTGTTCATGGGCCAGCTCCCCAGATGCAGCCCAGCCTCTTCTCCTGTTTGGTTCTGGCTGCAGCTTATCATGGTTTGTCATGTGGCAGTGAAGGTGAATGCTGCACTGGGCCTGGACTCAGGAAGTCCCGAGTGCAAGTTTTGTCTCCAGCCTGGCTGGGGTATCCTAAACAAGTCACTTACCCCCCTCTTGGCCTCAGTGATCTCAGCAGTGAAATGGGGACAGTCACAGCACTCACCTTTGCAGGGCTGTTGTAGGGATGAAATAAGGGCCTGCTTGTCAAGGGGGAGCCTGCTGTGTTCCCGGCGCTGTGCCCAGGCCCTCATCTGGAGGTGCGCAAGGGCAGCCCCTACCCTCACAGAGCCATATTCCTGATGTAAGAAGAGGCACCTAAAAGGGACTGGAGAGCCAGGGGAGGGGGAGGAGATGATGAGGGTGGAGATGGGGAGGGTTGTAGAGAAGTCCTGGGGAGTCAGGAGTATAGCCTGCAGAGAAATGGGGCTGACCCATCAGAGTGTGATTGGAGTCACGCCAGGAACGAGGCAGGGGGACCAGCAGGCCCTGCTCAAGAGGGACGGTATTCCAGGCCTGGGCTCAGCCAGAGCAAAGGCACAGAGGTGGGAGATGGAATATACCTTGTTAGAAAACAGTCAGTAAGTGTGCTTGGCCAGACTGTAGAGCATATGAGAGAGAAAGAGGCATGATCAGTTTGTAAATGATGCTGCTGAGGGGCTGCTAATTACAGCTCTTAGGAATTGACTCTCCTAACAGCCCTGCCCATTCTACAGACAGAGAAACTGAGGCAAGCTGGGGTTGGGTACCTGACCCAAGGTCACACAGCCAGTAATTGTCTGTGGCTGGATTTGAATTCAGGTTATTTCTAACCCCGCCCTCACACTCTATTCACTGTGCCCTAGCCTCCCTGGCTGGAAGGACAGGTGGGGCCCATTTATACAGGAAGTGAGGTGTCAAGCAGGAGTGGTGGCATTGCCTTCCAAGGCTGTGAGGAGCCCCTGAAGCCCATCAGGGGACCAGCGAGTCGCCCTGTCCTTGAGGTCGATCCCTCAGGCCACTCTGCAGGAGATGGAGATGATTTTGGTGGTCCAGGTGAGGGGTGATGGGGGCCTGCATGGGCGTGGCTATCCTGAATGGAGAGAGGGTGAAGGATCAAACTGGCATCTGACTGGATGAGGGGAAAGCTCCAGGGCTCCCTGGTGGGGAAGCAGGAGGCCAGAGTGCCTGGTGGTGCCCTTGGCTGAGCTGTGGAAGCTAGCAGGAGAGGCCAGTGAGGGAGATACATCATCTGGTCAACACGTGCTCTTAGCAGCGGCCATCAGACCCTCCCAGCCATCCTGTGGGACAGGTGCCCTTGTTGAGTGAGTGAAGGGCCTTGCCCAGGTCCCGCAGTGAACGTCTGAGACAGGATCTGTCCGATCTCTCCACTCCAGGCAGCCTCGTCCCCACGCTCCCCGAGGGCAGGAAGCGACCCACTTTGGGGATTCTGTGCCCAGCGCCTATTGCGGTGGCTGGCACAGAGTGGGCACTTAATTGAGGCTTGTTTGATTATTTACATGGTACTTAAGAAAACCATAAAACCTGACAACAGAGCTGATCCTTGAAATGTAACTTTCGACTTTTTTTGGGCACAAAGATTGTAAAAGAATTTCGGCATTGGCAGAGCACAGCAGTGATATTTCCCCTAGCATTGCTCTTGTGTTTCCTCTTAGATTTCAGAGGGAGAGGAATCTTGATGGCCCACCAGTCCAGCCAGCCCAAATCAAATCCCCAAGGTCACTCAGGGCCAAGTCCTGATGCTCGCCCTCCGATGTCCAGGCTCCAGTTTGCACATCCCTGGGTACTGCCTTACCTGCCACCCCCACTTTCTTCTCCTTGGCAGCAGCTGGGGAGAAGCCTGGGGGCTGCTTCAGTCACTATGCCTCCTATCATGGGGCTGAGGTCTTCCTTTGTCCACATAGAACCAGGGGTCCTGGCTGAGAGAGTGGGGGCTGTCTATACCTAGAAAATGATCAAATCAATTAATGAATCAATACTTGATTTTGCTTCTCTTGTGCCATGACTTGGGCGGAGTTCACACTTTTCCTGTGGTGATAGAACTAAAAAGAGTTTTGTGAATGTGCCTAGGGTTCCCTGCTTATTCTCATTTCTCCTCCTGTGTCTGTGCCTGTTTCTAGACCAACATTCCATGATGGATTTGAACTAACCAGTCTAGGAGAGAACTACACTGAGTATGTGCCTGGCGTCTCAGGGGTAGCCAGCTGAGTGTCGGAGAGCTGTTAGTCATTCATACATCCCATGTACTATCCTCTGTATTTCTGTAGTTGGAACTGGGGTAGATTCCAGACAGTCCTTGGAGATTGGAGAGACATTAGCAAGTAAAGGGATGCCAGGAGCAGCACGTAGTGATAGGAGAGACATCCATCAGGAATGGAGGGGATTGGGAAGGGGCTGCTGCAGAGGGAGCGCAAGGAGGCGACGAGGACCGCAGGAAGGTGACGGGGCAGCCTGGAGAGCTGCTGCACTGAGATAAACAGGCTTCACTCCCATCTGCTTTGAACTTTGTTTTTCCCTGCTTCACTGGGGCCAGGGCAGGGTGGTGGGACTGAAACAGGTGGGATTAGGTTATTTTTCATAGCTTTAACAGGGAAATAGCATTTTTGTTCATTTAGCAACATTAAGATAAATTTAATGTGGCCGGCTTCCCAGGATGTGTGCCTCCAATTTACAGGCTTTGCTGATAAAGAAGAAAATCAATTGCATTTTATTCTATTTCCCAGGGAGATAGCAAAAGTGTTTTTCCTCCTTATTTTTTCTTTCTTTCTTGGTGTGTGTGTGTGTGTGTGTGTGTGTGTATAGACTTTTTAGTTAGCACTATCAAAGAAACAAGGCAGGCAAGCAAGTGTCTGGTCTGTGTATTGCCTCTTGGGAATGGGGGGGGAGGGAAGGAGGGAATAAGCATTTAGATTTCAGCCAGGATGTGCCAGACACGGTGCTAAGCTCTTTAAAAATCTAATGTCATCCCATCCTCATAACAGCCCTGTGAGGTGGGTGCTGTTTTACATTCCCCATTTACAGTTGGGGAAACCGAGGCATACAAGGTCAAGTGATTTTCCTAGGGTCACACTGCTTGGCTAGATTTGAACTCCAGGCCTAGCTCCCTGTCCACTGTGGCACAGAGCTTCCCAGACTGGGCACAGTGCTTGTTTCCATGTTTGTGTGTGTACATGTGTGCACGTGTTCATAGGTAATGTGTATCTCTGTGCATACGTATGCATGCGTTCATGTATTTGTGGAGCAAGGAGGTGCTGGGGGAGATGATGGGAGAACATTGCATCATGGGGACACAGATTGAGACCTGGAGCACACCTTAGGGATCATCAAGCACCCCCTCCTCATCTTCCACATGGGGAAGCTGAGGCCCATTGGAGGCAGCTGCCTTGGCCAGGGTCACCAGCCAGGACTGAGCTGATGTCTGAGCTGGGGTGGGAGCCTGCCCGCCAGCCCACACTACCTGGCAGCCCCCCATCCAGCCTTGCCTTTGGGCAGTCTGCCACTTAGAGAAGCGGCTGTGATGAAGACACTGATCCCTCATCCTTCCTTGAGACTTTTGACGGTTTGATCAATGTCTTTCATGTTTTGAATCAGACAAACCAAGGTCCAGTGTTGGAAGGAGTCCCGTCTCGTCTTAGCCCATCCCCTCACTTTGCAGAGGAGGAGCCTGAGGCCTGCAGAGCTCAGGGGCACAGGCAGTCCTTTGCTGATGACCTCTGCCACCCAGTGACCCCCTTTCACCAGCCAGTCTCTAATGGATGGACTCCCACGCTGTTCCCAGCCTTGTACTTCCATGGAGATGTGGCTGTGAATATTTGAGTGCCAGTAGAATGGTTCACCCCATCTGGAGACGGCTCTGGGTGGCAGAGATGCTGCTCAGACTTTCCTCTGTATGGGTGTGGGGCCCTCGGCCAGAGCAGTGTGGACCAGTGGTGGGCAGATGACACCAATTTCTCTTGACCTTTGATATCTCGAGCAAATGAAAGAAACAAAATGCTTGGAAGGTGATGCTGAGCTTCCCGTGGCCTCCACGGAAACTTCAAGGAATGAAAGAATGTGTCCAAGTCCTGGCCCTTTCATCTCTCCCTAGGCAGTTGTAGGGAGGAACCAGTGAGAGAAGGAGGTGCCAACACCGGGCCAGTCTGCACTTCCCAGTCCTCAGGTTTGGAGCCAAAGCCACAAGGGCCCTGGGGAAGGCGCCGAGGACGTCCCGGGCTTGTCCAGAGAGCTCCCAGCTGTGTACAGATGGTCATGGCACAAAAGACATATGAGAGACCGGCAATGTCATCAGTGGAGCCGGAGAAACTGAGTGTGAATCCTGCTCCACATCCTTGTTACTTGTGTGGGCCTGGAGGGATGGCATAAAGTCAGCTTCTTCATCTGTGAAATGAGGCAGTGAGAGCCACTGGCGTGTAAGGTTCAGTCCCCTTTACACCTAAATTCTGTGTTGTATGTGTGTGAGATCTATACACATACAGACATGTACACACACGGCATTCATACAATGTACATATGTTGTACACACACATGGTATTAACACACACAACACACATGTAATACACATACACAATATACAGCACATGATACGGCATACATATGTGCACACACACATATGACATGCATACACATGTACACACTGCACACACAGTAGTAATACACATAATATGCACATATGATACCCACACACAATCCACACAGCATGCATACACATAATACATCTATACGGCATATATACACGGACACACATACATATGACATGCACACACACGTACACATAACACATGCTGTATTAATGCACACACGTGATACACACAATACACACAGCACACATTACGGCATACACACATGTACACATACATACAACATGTACACACATGTACGACACACACTGTATTAATACACATAATATGCATGTGTGATACCCATACACAATACACACAGCATGCACATACATAATATGTCTACACGGCATACATACATATGACATGCATACATACATACACACAATGCACACACAGTATTGGTACACACCATATACACATATGATACACACAATACACACAATATGGCATACACACGTGCATACATATACATATGACATTCACACACGTACACGTTACACACACAGTATTAATACACACAAGACATACATGCCATATACACACAGTACACATAGCATGCATATACACGTACACATGATGTACATACACATGGTATTAATACATACTGTATACACACATGATACACATGCACAGTACACACAGCACACACAATATGGCATACACACGTGCATATGCATAATACATCTACACGGTATTCATACATACACAGGCACACATATGTCTTAATCTAGACTATGCATTCTTGTTGGATGGCTTTATGCCCACACGTGTGTATGTATACATCTACATAGAGAGATTCTTGTGCTTTATAAATGTGTTCACACACGCAGGCATATGCACAACTTTTGTTTCTACAACACACCCGTGTATATCATAGACATATGTGTATGTCGCACACGTCATACACATGTGTATATTGTAGACACCGAGTTAAACAGGGCTAGAAAACACCATGAAGGGCACCTGGTCCTACTTCCTTACTTTACGAATGAAGAAACCAAGCCTCAGAGAGATAGCGTAACTAACCCCAGCTCCCCCCGGGTCCGAGGGGTCTGTCTCATTCTGTATAGAATGTCTGCTTATCCCCCAGAGGCTTCAGCCAGCCCCTGGCGTCCCTCCTGTACTGGCCCCATGACAACGTTCCAAATTCCTTTGGCTCCAGATCCAGAGAATGGCTTTTCCGACGTGGCGAGCCGGAGCTGGGGAGGGTGCTCTCAGTGGGCACAACCTTCCCGGCTCATTCAGCAGAACTGAGGCTGGGGCCCAGGCCCTTTGAATGCTCGGAGAGTTCTCTTGCTACTGTGCCACTCAGACCTCAGCATCCTCGTTGGTAAATAGTGTTTGCGACTTTTGAGGACGCAGTGAAGCCACATTTATGGAAGCCACGTTTATGGAAACCCTTTTACAACTGTAAGGGACACGCACATTTTAGTCAGCGGTGTTTGCTTTGTCCGTATTTACTATTGTTTTACTGCTACCGCTATGACTCTTACTAAGTCCAGTGAAAAAGCGGAGTTTTCCCTTGTCTCTCCTCTTTGTGATTACAGGCTGGAGGCCCATTTAATCGTTTATGGTTTTTATAGCTTTGGGTGCTTGTTTTGGGCCAAGTTACTAACCCAAGTCAAGTAACAGACTTTTGACCCCGAGATCCATCGAATTCTGTCTAGAAGAATCCCTGTTTTCTCCCAGAGGGTTCAGTCAGGCCTTCAGTGTCCACCCTGCACTGGCCAAAAGTATGTCCTTTCCCCTCCAGTTCACTCAGTGTTCCCCAGCCCCTATTCCTTTGCACAGGCAGATCCCCATGCCTGGAAACTGGTCTCTCTCTTCCTGCTCCTTTTGGAATTCCTCTGATTAGTTCTGTTGAAAAAGCACTGATTCTGGAGCCAGGGGACTTGGCGTCACACAGACAAATACACATATGTTTCTGACGCTCGCTGCATTCGGGCAAGTCCCTTGACTAGAAGGGCTCCTTCAGGAGGCAGCTGGTAAACATCTAGGAACCAGTCTGGCTTCCTCAAAAGCAGGCCCGGCCATACTAATCTCACTTCCTTTCGTGATAGCATGAGTGACCTACCAGATGGAGGGCTGCTGTGGAGATAATGTCCCTAGATGTTACTGAAGCTTGCTGGGAGAAGATGGAAGGCTATGGATTGGATGAGAAGACCACCAGAGATTCTGAAGTGGGAGATGGGTGGGCACAGAGGTTTAGCATCAGAGTGGGAGGAGGTCTCCTGCAGAGGGACCAGGCATCTCTGTGTGGCTTTGGGTGAAATAGTCTTTTTTATCATCACTTTTATATAGTTGAGGAAATTTAGAGAGGCTGAGGGCGAATGACTTGGCCAGGGTCACATAGCTGGTAAGTATCTGAGGCTGGATTTAAGCTCAGGTCTTCCTGATTCCAGGTTCAGTGCTGTCAGGGCTGCTTATGAAAGACCAGGGTAGATCAAGGAAACAAACTGTATGTTGTCAAAGGGAGAGCAGGGGGAGAGGACCTTGACTGGTAGGTGTTTTGTCTAATACTGAGCTCACAGGATAAAATTACCTCCAATATGAGGGGATGCGGTCAGGAAGAGAGTTAGAGAAATCCTAACTCCCACAGTCCTTTTGGGTGGTCAGTGCTGCTCTTCATCTGAGCAGAGAAGAGGGGATTCCCCTACCCCAGGTTCTCTGTCCTCCCTTTGCTATTTACAGCTGTAAGTACCAAGCCTGATTTTTGTGTCTGTGCCTGGAGGAGCCAGCCTCATTACTTTCCATTCAGTTCACTTCAAATGTGGTAATAATTGCTTTTGGGGAGGTCCTTGTGATGCCAGAGGGCCCCGCGTGGCCCCTTCCAGAAGCTACCTGTTCCCTGTGATTTCCCACAATGATAAACCGAGCCTGGTGGCTTATAGAAAGAACCCCAAGCTCTGTGGAACTTTCCAATTCTCTCCAGAATCATTTATCAAACATCTGCTCTGCCCCAGTCTCTGTGTTATGGACTGATAATGCAAAAACTGGCTAGAGCCTGCCCTCAGGGAGTTTCTATTCCACTGGAAGAAAGCAGCAGGCAGACAGAAACCTATAAAGTGAAAACCAGATGGTTCCTGGGTGGGTGGGCACTGTTGGTGGGGGGGCACCGGCAGCGGGGAAGACTGAGGTCCGTATCCTGTAGGAGGTACCTCTGGAGCTGAATCTTGAAAGCATGTGAGGAGAGAAGGCATTCCAGGCATGCAGAGCAGTCTGTGCAAAAACAAGAAGGTGGGAGATTGCCTCACGGAAGGGAAAACAGAAACATGAGTGGGCCGTGTGAGGGGGGCAGAGAGGAGGAAGGAGGCAGCCCTTCCTCACTCTGACATTCACAGTCGTGTCCCACTCCTCATGGCCCCAGTTGGGATTTTCTTGGCAGAGACACTGGGGAGCTTGGCCATTTCCTTCTCCAGCTCATTTGACAGATGAGGAAACTGAAGCAGGCAGGGTGAAATGATTTGCCCAGGGTCACACAGCCGGGAGGTGTCCAAGGTCGGGTCTTCGACTCCAGGTGCTCTGTGCATATGGCGCCACCTCGCAGCCCCAGACTTCAGCTCGTTACAAGTTGGCTTCATAAAACCTGACACAAACTTACCTGCTCTAGGCTGAAGGCAGACCTTTCCCTGCAGCTGACTCCAAGGGGAAGCACGAGGGTTAAGTGGTTTAACAAGAACGTCCCTGAACAAACTGAAGGGGGGCTTATTTTGAACTGCAGTCAAGAGCAGGGGTGCCCTTGTCAGGACTGACGGATTCCAGATAATCCATGTTCCCAGTGCTACAGGAGCTGCAGTGCCAAAGAAAGTGTGCGTCTGTGCCTGTGCCTGGCGGAACTCCTCTAAATGTTTTATGGTGGCATTTTGAAACAGCTTCATATGTAATTAAAATACCAAAACACTTCCTGGGAGGCTTCCTGCATCCTTGGGGGAAATTCAGTATTGGCCTTTCGGTTTTGTGGATTGTGGCTGCTGTGACCAGGGGCACCCAGGAGTGAGGCATTCTGGGCACCTCAGAGAGACCCAGGTGCCCCTGGCCTCGCTTCTCATTGTCCAGGAAGGGCCGTGCCCTGGACCCAGGGAGAAGGATAGAAATGTCACCCGAGTTCCTGACAGCCATTGAGGGAAAGGGCCAGTGCGCACATGCACACACACACACACACACACACACGCACACACAAATACTCACACACTCACACTCTCACAGTCACACACACATGTGCACACACAGTCACACAGGTCATACACACAATCTCATACTCATACTAAAACTTACACTGACACGCACACCCACATTCACATGCACACACACATGCATACAAACTCTCACATTCATACTCACACTTACACACTCACATATGCACATGTACACACACTTCCACTCACACACGCATGCACATATGCATGCACATGCTCACATTCTCACAGTCACACTCTCACAGTCACTCACACACTCCCACAGTCACACTCCCACATGCACACACACTCATACACATACACATGTACATACTCTCACACACACACACACACACACGTACACACCTGGCGACCTGGGGACAAGTGGACCTGAGGGGGAATGGGTCTTGAGGTCCTGAAGCAGTGCTGCTGGGCCTCATTTTTCAGTTGTCCCAAGGAGGGAATTCCCATTCAGTCAGGAAGCCTTGGACTGGGTGGCTTCTGGCACTGGAATCTGGTGCTTCTGTGAAAATATCCCTTTGAACCCAGTGTTTCCTCAGAAATCTGATGGACCGGAACAGGATCTGTTTTGGCTGTCGGAGCCTGTGCTCCAGTCCTGACAAGATTCGTTAGCATGGGGAAATATGATGGAATCTAATCAGGGTGATTCTTATTGCTCCTACATTCCATTTCTTACTTAATATAACTATTTTTTTAAAAGCCTTAATAGAAAAAGAAGGGCCTCATTAATTTTGGAGTCTGCAAGCAAATGAAAAATGGTCCTGTGATTAGCACGCTTCAATTTGTCCCTTTAACGCCTTCAATAATGTGTGAATGTCACATTACGTAACACTTGCCATGATTCAGCCAGGAGATGGGACAAGATAGGCCGGAGCCTCTGTTGGTCCCTGGACCAGTGGACAGCTGATCTCATTAATCTCACTCAAGCTCCCAGCTTTAAATTGAATAAACAGCGTTATTGGAGATTTATAGCCCCTCACCTTCCCTCACACACTGAAGAAACCTCACTACTGTTTTTGGAGGGTCAGAAGTAACTCTTAAGATCTGTATTAGCTCTGGCCTGTCACAAAGCTGGACCGGCCTGCTCACGAGAGGACAGCGCGCTTGGAAGCTCAGTGTTCTGAAAGCGACATTGGAGAAGGGACAGTGTTCGTGTCCGTTTTTGAAGGAAAGAAAGACTCCCCCTGCCCCGATTCAGGCTTATCAGTTCTTTAGGAACAAGCAGATGGGGAATGGGCAGGCATCCCAGAATGGACTTGAAAAGGGGGCGCTTCCCTGTCCCTTCCCCCAGACACCGGCGCCAGAAAAGTGGCCTGTGGACCAAGCTCTCCTTCTGTGGGATGTCTGTTCTCTGTGTCTCTGAGTCACACCAGCTGGCCTAGAAGGGGCGTGAAGCCCACATGGCTCAGGGCCCACACTCAGCCCTTCTAAGCCCTCCCCGTGGGTAACACTCTCCCTCTCTTTCACATTTCCCTTTGGTCTTCACATCCGCAGGACCTAGCAGCCAGTGGGCACTCAGGACACTCATTTGAAATGGAAATCAATTGAATTAACAAATGATCCCCCTTTCCTTCGGCCTGGGGGAACCATCTTCTCAGTGGAGATGGAGGCCCACTTCTCCATCGGTGACAATTGGCAGATCCCTGAGTGTTTCTGGGTGTCTGTGGTCTCCTCCGCTAGCTGTTGGGACCTAGATCTGCCCTGTAGATTCCTTCTAGTGGTCAGTCTGAACCAAATGGCCTTTCTGGGGGAGACGGCTCTGCTGACACTGACCTCAGGGGCAGGGTGATCCCAAAGGCTTCACTGCCTTACCTGTTGGAGGACGCCACACCCGGCATTTACCCTTTGGCAGGTAATTTCTTTTTGAACTCAGGTGCATCCCAGATGCCAGTGTGCTTTGGGGTGCATGTCCTCTGATCCAGCACTCAGTGATGCCTCTTCACTTTGTATTATCTGGAACATTATGAGTGCAGCATCCCTGCCTCATCCCAGTCACTGATAAAACCTAGAACAGGCCAGAGCTGTGAGGCCTGCTTATTCATCTGTGCCCTGGTCCATTCATTCCGAAAAGCTTTGTCGAGTACCTACTATGTACTATGCACTGTGATACGGGGTGGGGACAGAAAGCAAAATATCAAACTGTCTTTACCCTCAAGGAGCTTATTCTACTGAGAGGAACAGCACACACATATGTATTTAAATTTAAAAAGTCTATACTGTGGAAATGCAGGGTTATTTCCTTGTGAGTGCCGGACTTCATGGAGAAAGTGGCACTTAGACTGAAGGGAAATAAGTATGTGAAGAAGTGGAGGTGAGGAGGGAATGTACAGTAGTAGCTATGGGGCACAGCAGAGGCAAAGGCACGGAGACAAGAGATGAAGTGACATGCACAGGGGAAAATAAGTTGCCTCACCTGGATGAAATGTGAGCTTGTGTGATGGGCCTGGAGGGGGAAGTGGGAACCAGCTCATGAGGGTTGTTTTTAAGTTCATTGAGGAGTTTGTTTTGTTTTTTGGCTGTTTTTTTTTTTTTAACATTTCTTTTTTTAAAATTTATTTATTTTTTAGTTTTTAACATTCATTTCCACAAGATTTTCTCCCCATCTTTCCCCTACCCTATCCCCAAATAGCAAGACTACTGAATACCTCTTCCCCCAATCTGTTCTCTCTTATATCCTCTCCCACCCGCCTAACTTTCTAGTAAGGCAAGATGGATCCTATACCCCAGTGCCTATATACCTTATTTCCCAGTTACATGTAAAAACAATTTAACATTTGTTTTTAAAACTTTGATTTCCAGATTCTTTCCCTTCCTTCCTCCTCACCCACCCCCACTGGGAAGATAAGCAATTCAGTATAGGTTGTACATGTGTAGTTACGCAAAACATGTCCATAGTAGTTATATTATGAAAGACTGACTATATTCCCCTCCATCCTATCCTGCCCCCCCCACTTATTCTGTTTTCTACTTTGACCTTGTCTCTTTTCAAAAGTGTCTGCTCCTGACTACCCTCCCCCAACCTGCCCTCCCTGCCATCATCCCCCCTCTCATCCCCTTCCCCTCTACTTTCCTGTAGGATAAGATACCCTAGTGAGTGTGTGTCATTCCTTCCTTAGGCCAAATTCAAGGAGAGTGAGGTTGACCCCTTCCCTTTCACCTTCCTGCTCTTCCCCTCCATTGTAACAGTTTCTCTTGCCTCTTTTATATGAGATAATTTACCTTATTCTATCTCTGCCTTTCTTCTCCCAGTGTATTCCTCTCTCACCTCTTAATTTTTTTTAGATACTATCCCTTCCTATTCAACTGATCCTGCATCATTTCTCTGTGTATACATCTACACACATATATACACACTCACATATACGTTCATACACACACATATACCCTCCTATATATACATATATATTCCCTTCAACTATCCTCATACTGAGAAAAAGTCTCATGAGTTACAATCATTATTTTTCCATGTAGGAATGCAAATAGTTCAACTTTAATAAGTTCCTCATGATTTCTTTTTCCTGTTTACCTTCTCATGCTTCCCATGCTTCTTGTATTTGAGGGTCACATTTTCTGTTCACCTCTGATTTTTTTCATCAAGAATGCTTGAAAGTCCTCTATTTCATTGAATGACCATATTTTCCCCTGTAACATTATACTCAGTTTTGCTGGCTAGGTGATTCTTGGTTTTAATCCTAGCTCCTTTGACCTCCACAATATCACATTCCAAGCCCTCCAATCCTTTAATGTAGAGGATGCTAGATCTTGTGTCATCCTGATTGTGTTTCCACAATACTCAAATTGTTTCTGGCTGACAGCTTGCAATATTTTCTCTTTGACATGATAAGTCTGGAATTTGGCTGTGATATTCCTAGGAATTTTCTTTTTGAGATCTTTTTGAAGAGGCAATCTGTGAATTCTTTCAATTTCTATTTTGCTTTCTGGTTTTAGAATGTCAAGACAATTTTCCTTGAGAAATTCTTGAAGGATGATTTCTAGGTTATTTTTTTGATCATGGCTTTCAGGTAGTTGAATAATTTTTAAATTGTTTCTCCTGGATCTATTTTCCAGGTCAATGGTTTTTCCAATGAGATATTTCACATTGCCTTCTATTTTTTCATTTGTTTGGATCTGTTTTATAGCATCTTGATTTCTTATAAAGTCATTAGCTTCTATTTGATGCACTCTAATTCTGAAGGGATTATTCTCTTCAGTGAGCTTTTGAGATTCTTTTTCTATCTGGCAAATTTGGTTTTTAAAGGCATTCTTCTCCTCATTGGCCTTTTGGATCTCTTTTTCCCTTTGGGTTAGTCTATTTTTTAAGGTGTTATTTTCTTCAGTATTTTTTGGGGTCTTTTTTAGCAGGCTGTTGACTTGCTTTTCATGATTTTCTTGCACCATTCTCATTTTTCTTCCCAATTTTTCCTTCACTTCTCTTACTTGATTTTCAAAATCCTCCTTGAGCTCTTCCATGGCCTGCAGCCAGCTCATTTTTTTCTTGGAGGCCTTTGATGCAGGAGTTTTGACTTTGTTGTCTTCTTCTTGTTCCATGTTTTGATCTTTTTTTGTCCCCAAAAAAGGATTCTGATTGTATTTCCTCTGCTTGCTCATCTTGACAGCCAATTACTTGACTTTTGAGCTCTTTGTCATGGTAGAACTCTGCTTCCAGAGTAGAGAGAGCTGTGTCTCCAATTTCTGGGGTTTTGAGCAGCTGTTGTTGCCTGGTTTCATGGACCCTTCCTGTCCATCTGCCAGGCTGCCTTCAATGGGAGATTTGTTTCTCTCTGTCACTTTGTGAGCTCTGTAGCTTTAAAATCTGTTTAGAGTCATTTTTTTTTTACAGGCATTGGAGGTGGTTGGAGTGGGAGCTCAAGCAAGTCCTGCTTTTACTCCACCATCTTGGCTCTGCCCCCGATTTTGCCTTTCTTAGGCTTCCACATGCAAGGAGATCACATTCTTTTGGAATCTTCCCAGAAATTCATTTTTGAATGAAAGTCACCCCAAATCCTATTTGAAAAATAAAACAAACAAGAAGGAAGTTTTCCATTTCATTCAGAAGGAAGGTATTTGAAGATGAGGACTGTCTCCTGCTTTGTTTTTGTGTCTATATTTCCTAGCATAAAGCAGGTGTTCGGTTGTTGGCTGATTGATCCAAAAAATTTACAGTGAAATTATTTAATGATAAACCAACCAAAGTCTATTATATTGAAGTTTTAAAAAATAAGTTGAACAGGTCACCAGCTTGCTGAAAGAGAGAGATTTGATTAGATTAGCTCTAACTCATCCTCAATAAACTGGCTGCCTCTCCCACTATTTGTCAGTGTTTATAGGAGCTTTTGTCCCCAATGCTTCATCATTATTTCTAGGTGGTAAGAAGTCACATACAGAAGAGACACTGATAAATGTCACAAAGCAACAGGTCTCTTCTTCTCCTCCTTCTTCTCTTTCATCTTTTCTCCTCCTTCTCCCTCTCTCCCCCTCCTTCCTCCTCCTTTTCTCCTCCTCCTCTGGCTTTGAAGGTCAAGCTCAGCCCTCTTGGGAGACTCCAGAGTGAGACAGTCTGTTGTTGGCTTGGACATTTAGGGAGGACATTCATGTGAAGTTAATACACTTGTCCATCACGCAGTAAAATTGGCTGATACATTTCCCAGGGAGAGGTTTCTCCTTTTACAAACTTAAAGTGACCTGGATGATGAAGTGCAAACCCCATATTTCTGGGTAATGAGGACAAACTGCTTGGGCTTGTTCATAATTTCTTGCGATATGGATTCTCTTGAGCTGTTTTTGTATATTCATTCTCTCTGACAGAGAAGACGCCCAACTCCTGCCCACCAGCTCCCAGTTTTCCCTCTACTCTGTGCCAAGTAGAAGGATTGCAGGCAGCTTTCTGCTGACAGTTTTTGCAGACCAGAGAAGCATCACCACCCCCTTACCCCACCTCTGAAGCCTACATTAAAGCTTTTTTTTTTTTTTTGTGAGTCCTTGATTTTTTCCCCATAAGGGAGCCTTGGCAATTATAGTTTAAAGCTACTGAAAATAAATAGATTCTTTGAGATCAAAAAGATCCTTGAAGATTTTTGAAACTAAAAAGACCCAAAGTCTGTATTTTAAGGTGCTATCAGTACAGCACTTTGTAGTTCTAGCCCTCAGAAGGCTGGATTACATCTATCATTCTCCAAGAGATGCCTTAGAACTTCAGGACCATTCCCTTTGTCAAAATTCCTTGTGTTTCCATGTTTGGCAAATCAGTTCATTCAAATTGAAATTCAAGTTATTGGATAGACAGAAGTACTTGGAATCTGAAAAACCTGTTTTCAAATCCTGCATCAGATATTTACTTGCTGTGTGACTCTGGGCAAACTATTTAACTCCTCTGTGTCTCAATGATCCTGTCTTTAAAATGGAGATCAACAGGGGCAGAGCCAAGATTGAGGAGTAAAAGCAGGAACTTCTTTGAGCTCTCCCTCAAACTCCTCCAAATACCTGTAAAATGACTTTAAACAAATTCTAGAGCAGCAGAACCCACAAAATGACAAAATAAAACAAATTTCCAGCCCAAGACAACCTGTAAGGATGACAGAAAAGGTCTGTTGCACCAGTCTGAGCAAAGGGCGCAGTCCAGCATCAGCTACGCCAGCAGAGATGGGGTGGGGCCGGCCTCAGGGCACTGAATCACTGGCAGTTGGGGCAGTTTCCAGACTTTCACACACAGCAAAGACAATTTAGAAGTTCAATAGAAAGGCTCTGTGGGATCTGGATGAGAGAGGAGAGGGTCTGGGTCCAGCCCTAGCCCCAGGGTGGTGGCAGTGGTGACAACAGCTGCTTCCAGAATTCCTAGCCCACAGGCAGTGGGGGATCAAGTGTCTGATCAGAGAGTAATTGCAGGGCTCTCTTTGCTTACTCTGAGGCAGGATTCTCTTGCTTTGCCCTACTTGGATCTGGGTCACAGTCCTGGGTGGTAGTCTTGTGGTGAGGAGGAGTGCTGGTGTGATAGAGCTTGTGGTAGCGGTGGAGATGGAGTCCTCTCCACAATTCCAAAGCATAAAAGAGTGCTTTGGGTCACTCACAGACCAGAGCACAGGCCAGGAGAGGAGTGCACACCTCTCTTTTGAACATACCACCTTGGAAGAGCTGAAAACTTACAGGACCCTAGAAGTATCTCTGAAAACATCTGCTCAAAATCTCTGAAGCTTGGCACACTACACTCACCCCCACCCCCACTGGAAGCAGAGTCCTGCCTTGATGGGGAGTTAGGAAGTCTAGCATTTGACTGGGAAGATGAGCAAACAGCATGAAAAGAGTCAGACTATAGAATCTTACTTTGGTGACATGGAAGATCAAAACTTAGAACCAGAAGAAGACAACAGAGTCAAAACTCCTACATCAAAAGCCTCCAAGAAAAATAAGAATTGGTCTCAGGCCATGGAGGTACTCAAAAAGGATTTTGAAAATCAAGCAAGAGAAGTAGAGGAAAAATTGAGAAGAGAAATGAGAATGACGCAAGAAAATCATGAAAAAACATGTCAACAGCCTGCTAAAGGAG
>CM053586.1:362540083-362576817 GCA_028646515.1 Pseudochirops corinnae
GCCCAAAAAGCCAGTGAGCAGAAGAATGCCTTAAAAAGCACAATTGGCCAAATGGAAGAGGAGATCCAAAAGCTCACTGAAGAAAATAATTCCTTAAAACTTAGAACGGAGCAAATAGAAACTAATGAGTTTATGAGAAATAAAGAAAGTATAAAACATAACCAAAAGAATGAAAAAATAGAAGACAGTGTGAAATATCATATTGGATATACTACTGATGGGGAAAATAGATCCAGGAGAGAGAATTTAAAAATTATTGGATTACCAGAAAGTCATGATCAAAAAATAGAGTCTAGACACCATCTTTCAAGAAATTATCAAGGAAAACTGCCTTGATATTCTAGAACCAGAGAATAAAATAGAAATTGAAAGAATTCACCGATCACCTCCTGAAAGGATCCCAAAAGGAAAACTCCTAGAAATATTGTAGCCACATTCCAGAGTTCCCAGATCAAGGAGAAAATATGGCAAGCAGACAGGAAGAAACAATTTGAGCCTTATGGAAACACAACCAGGATAATATAAGATTTAGCAGCTTCTACATTATGGGATTGGAAAGTTTGGAATCTGATATTCTGGAGGTCAAAGGACCTAGGATTAAAACCAAGAATCACCTACCCAGCCAAACAGAGTATAATCCTTCAGGGGAAAAATTGAAATTCAGTGAAATAGAGGACGTCCAAGCATTCTTGGTGAAAAGACCAGAGCTGAACAGAAAATTTGACTTTCAAATGCAAGAATCAAGAGAAGCATGAAAAGATAAACAGGAAAGAAAAATCATAAGGAACTTATTAAAGTTGAACTGCTTACATTCCTACATGGAAAGATGTTATTTGTAACTCATGAGACCTTTCTCAGTATTAGGGTAGTTGGAGGGAATAGAGGCCGGAAAAATGTTTCACAATGGAGTGGAAGAAGGGAAAGGGGAGAGGGAATAAGTGAATCTTACTCTCATTGAATTTGGCTTAAGAAGGGAATAACACATACACTCAATTGGATAGGAAAATGTATCTTATCCTACAGGAAAGTAGGGGGAAAGGGGATAAGAGAGGAGGGGATGATAGAAGGGAGGGTAAATGGGAGGAGGGGGTAATGAGTAGCAAACATTTTTGAGGAGGGTCAAAGGAAAGAACAGAATAAATGGAAGGTGGGATAGGGTGGCAGGAAATATAGTTAAGTCTTTCACAACATGACTGTCATGGAAGTGTTTTGCATGACTACACCCATATAACCTATATCAAATTGTTTGCCTTCTCAGTGTGGGTGGGTGAAGATGGAGGAATGGAGAGAATATGGAACTCAAAGTTTTAAAAATGAATGTTAAAATTGTTTTTATGTATAAATTTACTGGGAAATAAGACATACAGGCAATGGGGTACAGAAATCTATCTTGCCTTACAAGAAAATAGAGGGGAAGGGGCATAAGAGAAGGGGGGGGGTGTTAGAAGGGAGGGCAAATTGGTGAAGAGGTAATCAGAAGGTGCACTGTCTTGGGTTGGGGGAGGGGGAGAACGTTTGGAACTCAAAATCTTGTGAATGTTGAAAACTAAAAATAAATGAATAGAAAAAAAGTAAGATGGAGATCACAGTAGTACTTATCTCTCCAGATTCTAGGAAGGATCCATGAAGACTTAATGTCTGAAAAGTGTTTTGCAAACAATGCAGATGTTGGGTGTTTTTGAGAGGTAGCCGGCTTAGGGAATACAGAGCTGGGCTTGGAGCCCAAAAGAACTGGGTTCTAGTCCTGCCTTAGACACACACTGGCCCCTGGACCCTGGCCAGGTCTGTCACCTCTCAGCCCTAGTCCAGTCTCTCAGGCTCTAAGGTACAGAGAAGCTGCTTCCCTGCACAGATAGGAGGAGTGTCCTCCCCTGGAACTCCTTATCCCAAAGAGATCCTAGGTCCAGTAATACGCCATTGATTATTATTATTGGAAAACTCCAAAGCATGAAGGTCACACTTGACTCTGCAATGGGGGAGGGGTGTGGCGGTGAAGAGATGAAGATGGGCATGATGGAGGACACAGAACAAGGAAATGAAACCTAGACAACTTCCGTGTGACAGAGTGTCCTGGTCATGTTTCCTTTTAGTGAAAAAAGAAAGCCATTTCAGTAGTTCAAAACAGTCCTTTTCAATTTTCTTATAAATTGAATTCAACAAAAAATACTAACCCTGCAACTGAGGGTCACATTTAGCACTTTGTGCTGTTGTTCAGTTGTGTTTGGGTTTTTGTGACCCCATTTGGGGTTTCCTTGGCAGAGACCCTGGAGCCCTTTGCCATTTCCTTCTCAGACAAACAGTGTTGAGTGACTTGTCCAGGGTCACACAGCTAGAAAGTATCTGAGGCTAGATTTGAACTCATGAAGATGAGTCTTCTTGAGTCCAAGCCCAGTGCTCTATGCACTGTGGTGCCACCTAGCCTTATATGCCTTAGAATTATTAAGCACCTACTACATGCCAGGCATTTGAGAGAAGTGATTGTTTCTCTCTGCTATTAATAGCTGAGCCCAGGATGGTCTCAGCTCGTCCAGCCTGCTCTCAAGAGGCGCTGGGAGGTTGGTAAGTGGCCTCCAGCATCAGGCCTGGGAGTAGAAATGTGAGGAAGTATTGAAGCAAGATTAAAAAAAAAAATGAGATATGTATTCAAACACACTCTCTCCAAAATAGCATCGTGTATTTTAGTGAGAGGAAAAACTTTTAGATGGTAGAATAAATGATATTTTTATATTGTCTATCACATCCCCACAGCATATCTCTAAATGTTTCTTTTTATGCTTTATAATGTGCAGAATGCAGTGGCACAATGGTTCCCAAATAAATAGGTATTTATTGAAAATTAATGCTCAAACTATTTTTGGCACAGTGCCTTGCACATAGTAGGCACGAGGTAAATGTTAAATAAGATATTAGCTATTATTTTTTCCAATTTATTCATTAAAAAATTTTTTTTTTAAATTTTGAGTTCCAAATCCTCTGCCTTCTGGCAGCCCCTCCCCCACCATGTCAATTATACATGTGAAATCAAGCAAAACAAGAAATCTAGAGAAGGCGCCAATTCCACTTCCGTCGGTGCTCAGAGCCTGCCAGTTCTCTCTGGAGGTGGAGCGTCGTTCGTCAGGGTCCTTGAGGACTGTCTGGGATCCCTGTCTCGATCAGAGAAGCTAAGCCATTCACGCTTTGTCATTGCTAAAATCCTGTTCTTCTGTGTGCACTGTTTTCTGAGGTCTGCTTCCTTCACTTTGTATCTGTTCAGGCATGTTTTCCCCAGTGTTTCTGAAATCACCCTGCTCAGCATTTCTGGAGCACGATGATTTCCCATCACAATCATGTGCCACACCTTGTTCAGCCCGTTCCCCAGTTGATGGGCGTCCCCTTGGTTTCCACTTCTTTATCACCACAAAAAACCTACTGTTCATATTTTCTTGCAAACAAATTCTTCCCCCTTTTCTTTGGGCTACAGCCCTAGTGGTGGGGTTCCAGGGTCAGAGGGCACACAAAGTTTGATAAACTTTTGGGTCATTATTTTCTTGATGTGGGTGTGATCAGAAGTTTGGAGACCTTAGCCCCAGGGCAGTCTACTCCTGAAAAAAAAGTGCCAGCCCTGCAATGATACCTTTTCCTCATATAAGATAAACTCTCTGGAGACAGACATCTCCCCTCCCTGTTCGGGAATGGGCATAAGTAGTATATTCTAAGTCTTTGCTTAAATTAGAGAGTGCATCTTTTGTATTTTAGAAGGAAAGATCAGATCCACATATGTGTTTTTGTATGTGTCTGTGCAAATGTCCAGTGGTCATTTATTCAGCATTTGGAGAGAAACAACCACCCATGAAGGGGCAAACAGATGACCCCGTGTAGGACAGGTCGTCTCCCACCTCCATGCTTTTGATGTTCAGACTGCTCACAACCCCAGAATGCCCTCCCTCCCCAGCTCATTTCCAGATTCTGTGCAGGCACCATGTGCTGCCCAAGACCTTCCCACATACTTTGCTTATGTTTGCATGTTTACTCTTCTGCTTACGAATGGTTCACCCTCCCCCTTGCCCCTTGATAGCAATTACTTTACTATAGAAGTAGTTTCATCTGTGACTTTGTGGCACCAGCCCTTACTTAGCACATTATCTTTTTAAAACCAACCTGTGCTTTAATTAATATGGAGATATGTGGAGTTTCCAATGAGCAAACTCCTCTATCAATGCAGACCTGATTTCCTTTCCAACTCAAAATTCTAGAAGAGTAGAATTCCTGGGATGCCAAGAGGTGAGTGACTTGTCCAGTGTCACACAACCAGCTTTGAAGGTGGCATTTGAACCTGGGCCTTACTGACTTGAAGGTCAATTCTCTATCCACCATGCCACACTGCCCATCTCATAGTTGCTTAATTGGAGTTTATGGAATAGAATTGGTTTGTGGGAACCTGTTGGGATGGGTTGGCATGGTTTTAATTCAGCATTTCTCCCTCTAGCTGTCTTTGGGTTCAACAAAAAGTCACTAGATGGGGCTTCAAGTGCTGGGAACAGAATATCTGGGGGTTTGACTCTATCCATTCTATATGAAGGAGTGGAATCCTACAGAAATTGACTTGAAAAATCAAGAAACAGAATGTAGTGAACATGAAAGGTTATGATGGATGGGTAACAGAGAAGGAAGCTTTAGAGCTAACACTTCACAAGGGAGCATCTTATATGACCTCCCAAGAGAAAGAGTCGACCTCAGCACAAAAGTTACAGGTCCCAGGCTTCTAAGGCAAATGGTGTCCTTTATGTGCTTAATTCCAAAGCTAGAGAAACTTGACCCAGAGGACTCATTGAATCCTAGAGCTAAAACTGTTGTGGTCATGTATCCCAGGAATCTGAGGCTGCAAAGGAGAAAATGCAGAGCCAGGGCTTGTCCAAGATCCTAGGCAGTTTAATGGCCAAACTGAGACTGGTTAGTACTCATTTCACTACTGTTTCCCTCCTATCCATCCATCCATCCATCTGTCTGTCCATCCATCCATCCATCCATCTGTCTGTCTATACATCCATCCATCCATCTGTCTGTACATCCATCCATCCATCTGTCTGTCTATCCATCCATCCATCCATCCATACTTCCATCCACCCTTCTGTCCATCTGTCTGTCTTCTCAAAGATGAAATACAAAATCCTCCATTTGGTGTTTAAAGCCCTTCTCCACGTGTCTTCAACTTCTCTTTCTAGGCTGGTTTCCCATACCTTCCCTGTCTTTCAGCCAAACCACCTTCACCGTCCCTGAATAGACCATTCCATTTCCTGGCTCTTTCTCTTATGCTCTGCCCCCAGCTCCTCTTGGAATCACAAGCTCCTTCACAAGCCCACCTCAGGTGTCACACCCCCCATGAGACCTTTAGGGACCCCCAGTGGTTAGTACTCTCCCTCTCCCACTAAAAATATTTGCATTCACGTTGTGTTCACCATCACTGTGCACTTGGTTTCCTGAATTAGAATTTAAGGGCCTTAAGGGCAGGGCCTCTTTTTGTGCTGACCTTTGACGTCCCTAGGGCCTAGCTTACTGTAGGTACTAAATAAATGTGTATTGATTGGAATGAAATTGAACCATGCTCATAGGATTTTAGAACTGGCCGGAACTTGAATAGCCATCTAGTGCATTGTACCTATTCTATGTCTGAGTAAACTGAGACCCAGAAAGGTGAAGCAGTTTGACTCAACGTTACACAGCTATTAAATGGCAGAGCTGAGATAGGAAGCTCTGACTCCAAATGCCGCTTTCTTTGAGCTTCAAGGTGCTGCCTTTGAAAAGCTGTTCTAAATAGACCTTCCTTCCTTTGGGGATTCGACTTTGATCAGCACCTGCTGCCTCCACAATGGAGAACGCTAACTCTGCTGCAGACACAGCATTGAGAGAAGCCAGTGACCGCCCCCCCCCCCCCCCCCCCAGGTAACTACTGTGGTTCTGTCTCTAATCCATGGAGTTTGCGTTCAGAAATGTCTCTCTTTTGATAAAGGAGCCCTTTCTAGGTAGGCGAGGCAGCTGGGATCGCTAAGCAATGGGGAGCGAGGGCTTTTTCCTCCTCAAGCCTTTCTTTATGTCCTGGAGGTGGATTCGAAAGGCTCCTAAAGTATTTTGATTTTGAATTTTCACAAAAGGATTTTTTTCTCACATAGTAATTCAATATAAAAGGCCATAAAAAAAGTGATATATTCAAAAGTATTCAGGCCCTGCTGTCAGAGTCACAAGGGAATGAAATACATTGCCATTTGCAGAACCCATGGGGGAAGGAGAAAAAACCACGCTTTAGAATTAGGAAACACTGAGTGTGTTTGCCTCTTGCCTCTATTGTCTGCTCTATAAAAGGTAGATTTTTGCAGATAAAAACTGTCCTGTCTTGCTGAACTGCAGATCTATTTTTCTGTAGCAGAGATTTTTTTTTTTGGTCAAAAATCAGGAACAGGCTTGATTTGCAAAATATCACCTAAAAATAACAAAAGGCGTGTCAATGTCACATTTTCTGGATCATCTTTTGGGTTCAGCGCATTGCCTATCCAACCCAACAGAACTGCTTTAAAAATAAGAACAAGAATGTGATTCAGTGCTGAGCTCTGGGAATCTAGGGGCAAGGCCTTCAAAGTGAATCTGCCCCCGGGACTTCAGCTCAGCAGCTGGGGGTAGCTGGCCCTTTGGGGCAAGAAGGGGTCTGTGAACGCCTGTTCTCATCTTCTGAATTGTCCGCAGGTTATCCCTCCCCGAGTCAGGCCTCTGGTTTACATACATGCCTCATGTTGGTCTGAATATGGAGGCTGAGAACCCAGATTTGAATTCTGACTCTGCTGTTACTAACTGTAGAACTGTGGGCAAATCACATCGGATCTAGGTGCCTCCTTTCTCTCAGAAAGAGGGGATTGCACTAGAGAGCCTCAAAAACGGCTCCTCACTCTAAATTCTATCATTCAGTTCACTGCAACAACCGTTTCTTGTTATTGCTGTTGGACAGAGGAAAGTGGAGTGGCCATGGTGGGAGGGAGCAGGCTGTAATGGGAAAGCAGAAAGGAAGTTTGAAGGAGAGAAGAGGGCAGAGACGCATCAAGGAGGAGATGAGGGGCTCATCCCCTGATGAGGGTGAGGGATAGCAGCTAGACCATGGTGGTATTCCATCGGCACCCTGGCGATGTAGAGAGAGTAAGGAAGGCCTCCTGCAGGGAGGGTGAACCCTGTGGGATGCACTTATGGGAGGGCGTGGACCGGCTACACAGGATGGACAGAAATGAGTGAGTGGCCTGTGGTCTGCACCCCTAGAGGGAACTTCTAAATTGGTAAGATCCCAGATCCATTTACACCTTTGAATCCCTGTAGCCACAGGGCCCTAATTATTCAAAATAATGGAGATGAAGGGAGATGAAGGAACAGAAAATAAATATGGGACCAGAGTTGCAATTTGGTCAAAATTCCAAAATATTAAAGCCCCTAAACTTCCTTAGAGTAATTTATCAAGACTGGAGAGAAGTACCATCTCCCTTTCATGAATAAAAGCTTGGGCTGCCGTTGTAAGTGTTTCTATGGAAGTAACTAGTGGCTAATTCAGTTTAATTCAGCCTTTTTGGGGAGCTTAATAGGTGCAAGACACTTGGAAGTGCTATGGGTGCAAAAGTGAGGAATACCACCATAGACCCTGCCCTCATGGAAGTTGCCAGAGAGTGGAAGGCATGTGCCACGGGCCCTGACAGTGATGGGGCAGGGTAAAATTGGAGGAAAGTAGCTTGCCCCTGGAGTTGGGAATGGAATGGGATGGGAATCCAGGGAGGCTTCATAGAGGAGGTGGCCTATGAGCTAGACCTTAAAGAAATTGATTTTTAGTAGGTAGAGGCAAGGGACAGATAGGCTGCTTCATTCACAGGGGCAGGAGAGTGTCTGATGAGAGAGAAAGGAAATGACCGGGAGTCCATTTTCTGTACATTTTGTGTAATTACAACATATCTTACACTTACACTTGTACCGATGTGGAGAGACAGCTCCTCGGAAGCAAAGCCTGTTTTGTTGTTATCTTGGTGATTCCAGAGCCCGCTGTGGTCTCTGCTACATAACAGGAGTCTGGTGCTTGTTGGTAGACAGGCAGGCAGATCTAACAGTGTAGAGGGTTATTCTAGACCAAGCCTACACAGGCTTCCTAGTTGTCCAAGTTATCCCTGGGAGAGAATGAGACACATGTGGCCTCTCCAAAATCCAAGGAAAGCACGTCTGCTCAGCAGTAGCATGGGAAGAATATTTAGCAGGAATATGGCATTGACTCAGGGAGTTTGAGCTTCCCTGTCTCCACGTATGCCATGGTGGTGTGTGGGTCAGAAACCTGACAAAGGAGCCCTTAACTTGGCATTTTTTGGTACTTAATTCACAGGAACTATGCCCATGGTTTGAGACTCAGTTCTTTGTCCCAGTCAAATCCTGACCATGGTTTCCATGGTAGCAAGGTGGCACAGTGAATAAAGTGGGTTCAAACCTGACCTCAGACATGTACTAGTTGTGTGACCCTAGGTAAGTCCCTTCACTCGATCTCAGTTTCCTCACCTGAAGGTGAGCTGAAGAAGGAAATGGTAGATCACTCCAGTATCCTTGCCGAGAAAATCCCAGAAGGGACCACGGAGAGTGGGAAACAACTGAAAACAAGCAAACAACAATGGTTTCAGTATCTTTGAAAGCAAAACTAGCCTTCCCTGCATAAGGCTAAATGGTGCTTCCTTGACAAGTGCAGAAATGAAAGCAGTGTGAAATAAGGGTGGAAAGGCAGATTATAAAGGGCTTTGAATGCCAAACTCGGCAATATTTTTTTTCCTGGCAGCACCAGGGAACCACTGAAGGTTCTTGAGTAGGGTGACACAGCCTTAGGCACCCTACTATAACTGTTGTCTGCAGGATTTACAGATGCAATTACAGATACAATTATAATACAATACAACTCTGGCACAACTTTGTTCAAACCACCAAAGTTGAATAAAAAACCTGTGGACCTGGAAAAATCTCCTGCTGCCCTGGCTTGGAAAGGCAGCATTTCCTACAAGAGTCAGCCTTTTCAAAAAAGAAATTTGACAGACATTTACAGTGATAATTATGGATGCCAGAGCTGAGCAGATGTCAGATTTATGGTTTACATTCTCTCTGACACCCACAAAATCTGATTCCTATTCTAGTCATTTGGCTGGGGGGAAAAAAAAAAACAAGGATGGAGAATCGGCCCAGGGGTTAAAAAAATTAGGAAATAGTTTTTCCCCCTATAAACTTCTTTTCCACAGGTGCAAGATAGCTGCAATCAGGTGGGAGCTTTGGTTAGTGGCAGAAGCTATCTGCCAAGCTGAAAGCTCACAAATTCTCACCCCATTTCTATTTATCCAAGAGCTGTTTTGGGTGTGTGTGTACATCTGAAATCATGCCCAGCATTCTGATAAGAAACAGGCATCGTTCCAGGACCAAGGATAGCTCCCAGCACCTTGTAGCTGCTCTTTCTAAAGCCACGGGGTTTGCTCAGCAGGCTACCTGGGTGGCTTGCAAGTCTGCAACCAGGTGGTATGACAGAGGCATCAGATATTAGTGCTGGATGATGGCTTCACGATGACCTAAGATGCAGACCCATGGGATGAGAGAAGGAACTTTGGTTTAGGACTTGGTAGAGCTGGGTTTGAATATGAGCTCAGCGGCTTACTTCCTGGGGGAGCTGAAATATTGTGTGAGGAAGAGCACAAAGGCTGAATCCAAAGTGTGTGGAAGGGTCTAATGTGTCAGGGCCTGAAAAACTAGAAAGGGGCCAAGTTACAAAGGACTTGATTTGTGACACCGTTTTATATTGTGTTCGGAGCAGGATAGAAAGCTGCTTGAATTTTATTGAAATGTGCTACCAAGCAGGTTTACTAAGAGTCAGATGAACAAACCCCATCAGCAATATAAAGCAGTTTCATAGAAAAACCCAGTTTAATAAGTGTTCTTATTCTCCCTCAACCCTCAACCCACATCTCTCCTGCACAGGAACAAAAACCCAACAACTTTGCTATGGTTTTCCCTGGTGGATGGGGGGCAATGGAGGATAATGAGATCCTCCTCTGAGGGTGACTCTCTACTCGTGAAGCCTATGTGAGTGGCACGCAGGCTCTGGTGGCCCCTACCAGGCTCAGGATGTGGAGAATATATGAGCATCAAACTGGGACGTGGCTGCCACCAAAGGTGTGCCATTATAGAGCATGTGAAAAGAGGCCTATTGTCCAGAACGAGAGAGGGGACTGCCCCACTGAATACTGAGCCAACCATATCATGTTCATAGCCGGGTGTCATTAAAAAGCTGAAGAACACCCAGAGAATGGAAATAGGGCCAAAGAAGTAGCTTGAATTCATGCCATTTGAGGGTTGACTGAAGGAAATTGTGTTTAGCCTATAAAAGAGAAGAGAATCGTAATGGGGGAGGATCTTAGGTGTCTTCATATATTTCTAGAGATGTCATATGGAAGACAGATTAGATTTTTTTCCGATTTGGCCAAGAGGGCAGAAATAGTTGCAATGGGTAGATATTGGAGAAAAACACAGATTTCATATAAGAAAAAACAACATTCTTATTCTCAAAGTTATCCAAAAGAGGACTAGATTTTCTCAGGAGAGAGTGAATTCATCCTCACCAGTCATTCTCAGCAAATAACTTGATGCCTACTTGGGCTGGATATTGTAGAACACATCCTTGTATGGGAATCCTTGAGTTGAAGTAGATGGGAGTCATTGAGGCTCCTTCCAGCTGTTTGATTTTGACTTCGTCATCTGAGGACCAGCTTTACCAGGTCCAAGTAAGCTTATCATGAGGCCAGCTGCAAGTTGATTGCATTTTTGGTAGTAGCAAATCTTAAAACTTTCTACTCTATCAAAATGGGGTAGGTGAAAAGAGGACTGGATTTGGATCCAGAAGGCCTGGCTTCACCGCTCCTCTCTTCCATTTAATAGCTCTGTAATCTTGAGAAAGTCACTTAAAATCCTTGGTCTGTTTCCTCACCTGTAAAATGAAGGATCATATTACAAATCCTCTAGGTCCATTCTAGCTTGAAATCTGTGACCATTTGATCCTTTGACTCACTGGATAGCCTGCACCCATGAAGCCACAGATCCTTGGATCATTCAGTTACAAAAGAACAGATATAAACAGGTTTGTAGCGATGGATTTCTTTACTTTTTTCATGATAAAAATATGATAACCTGTTTTGAATCTTTCAGATAGATAAAAAATATTGCTATAAATTAGCATATAGGTCTTAGAGAATTGCCTGAGGCTCAGAAGGCTTCATTAACTTTCCCATGATCCTCCAACTGGAAATCATCTAAGTCAGGATTTGAATCCAGGCTCTCTGTCTTGTGTTCTCTGAACTCTACCAGGCTGCTCTTCATAAGCACCGACCAACAATCTCAACTCCATCTTGTAGTTTTAGAAAATACTCATGATTTAGTTTTGATGAGAAGCAGCGTTAAATTAAAGTGATAAAGACTGGAAGAGACTCCATGAAACAAAAGTGGTTTTGTTCAGTTCACAAAATGAAGCCAACTTGGTCCAGCTCCTTTGATTGTTTTCAATTGCTGTTGTAACTGAGTAAAAACAATGTTTCAGCCTCATACCCTTCTTCTAATAAAACAGGGCTAACCTACAGGTATATTAAAAAGTGATGGAGTGGATTTTTTTCAGCTTAGCCACAAAATGGATCTAAAAAGCTTAATATTGCTCCCTTGTTAGGTCATCTAATATACCCTTAATGCTTATATTAGCCCTAACCTCTCAATAGCTTTCACCTCCACACTTCAGGGAGTATCTTTGGTGTTAAATCCACCAGAACACACAGGATGCCTGAAGATTTTCACCAAAATGGGTCTCTTTAGAGTTGTGTTATATGAAAGAAAGTATCCCAGGGAAATATGTAGTCTTGATCTATGTTCCTAGATCTTGAAATTCCCACTGGGGCACAGGAGTTTTTTTAGAACACTGGAATGTGATTAATAATGTAGAAACTAGTAATCATACTCAAATTCTAAAGTAGCATGTAGTTTTGTGGCCTGTTACTAAGAATGTCTTTGGGAACCTTCAAACATCTTGAAGAATTGCCCTCATTCTACTCAGATCAGCCATCCCTATGCAATGACATCTAGAATTTTATTCTTTGGATGACTCATCAAAGGTTGCTCTCACCTGTGGTTGAAAATATTCTTCTATAAATATTGTGAGTCACTAAACAGAGAGAGTGAGATTTTTCTGCACAGTGACTTCCTCCACTGAGGTGAGTCACAATCTAGAATGAGAGCCGGGGGCACTGAGTAATTGGGTGATGGTTCCATGGTCACAGACAGTACGAGACAGAAGTGAAATTCAAACCGTCTAATGATTCTGGTTTGGAATCTCAGCATCACCCTTGACTTCTCCTTCATTCATCCTCATCTCACATATCCAGCTTCTTGTCCAGTCCTGTCATTCCTGCCCCCATCCCTTTCCTTCTCTCTCTCCAGTCAGCTGCCACCTTAGTTCAGGCCCTCGTCATGTCTGCTCTTGATCATTGCAGCAGCCTTACAGTTGGTCTCCCCTGCCACATCTTTAACTGTGTCAATTCATCCTACACAAAGCATTTGTCTTTAGGTGCAGATCCGTCTATGTCACACTTCAACGCAACCAAACTCAGTGCCTTCCTAGCCCTACTGTGATGCAATGTAAACTCTTCCTTTTGGCTTTAAATCCCCCAAACCTAGCCTCCACCTATCTTTCCAGCCTCAATGGGCAATACTACCTCTCCTATTGATCCATCCACACCAGTCTGCTCACTGTTCTTCACATACCACATTCCATCTGCTCTCTATGCCTTGGCTCTGGTCGTATTCCATGACTGGGACGTTCTCCTTCTTTACTTCTGACCCACAGAATCCCTCTCCTCTTCCTTTAAAATACAACCCATGGGGCAACTAGGTGGCGCAGTGAATAGAGCACCAGCCCTGGAGGCAGGAGGACCTGAATTCAAATCTGGCCTCAGACACTTGACACTTAAAAGACATGTGACCTTGGACAAGTCACTTAACCCCAATTGCCCTGCCTCCTCCCCCCCCCCAAAAAAATTAAAATATAACGTTAGGTACTATCTCCTGTACAAAGTCTTTCCTGTTTCCTTCCATGGAATTGTGGTCTCCCTCCCAGACTTGCTTCTGTGTGTATACACATAATGTGTTTGCTGTTCCTGCTCTTCAAAGTTGATAAATGCTGGGCATCTCTACTTAGAATTAGGTTTTACGCTCCTTGTTTCATCCTTTGTACTTGTGTCTCCAATGGCCGCCATGGGGCATGGCACGTTGCAGGTGTTTGATCAGCATTTGTAGCTTGATGTTTCTGACTCCACATCCAGCGTTCTCACCACTGTGCCGCACGGCCTCTCGTAG
Organism: Pseudochirops corinnae; assembly: GCA_028646515.1. Lineage (NCBI taxonomy): Eukaryota > Metazoa > Chordata > Mammalia > Diprotodontia > Pseudocheiridae > Pseudochirops > Pseudochirops corinnae. The sequence continues at coordinate 362,553,488 of CM053586.1, forward strand.
GAGGCTGGACAAGATGGGCCGTCCAGCTTTCAGTGTGTGATCCTGTGGCTGGGATCAAATCCCACCTCTCATATTGTCATCCGTGTGAGCCCAAGTCAGTTGCCTTTTCCGTGACTTATTACCTCATTTTCCTTCTATGTGAAACGAAGGTGATCAGATACAGTGGAAAGAACATTGACCGTGGAGTGAAAGGATCTGTGTTCAGCTCCCATCTCTTACATTCCTTGCGTGACTCTGGGTGCACCCCCTCCCCCCCGACCCTTGCCCCCCCCCCCACATGCACACACGCATACACACACGCACACACACACATATACACACATATACACACATATACACACACATACGCACACATACGCACACACACATGCGCACACCCATACACATACCCATATACACACACACTCACACATACACACACACAGCTTTGGCCTTTGTATCACAGGCTCATACTGGATTAAAAAATATGGATTATAGCCAGAGGGAGAGAAAACTAATGCTAGGTTTCAAACGAACATTAAAAAAACCAGTTTGGAATTCTCCTGTGTTCCCAGGCGAGGTGATATGGTCTTATTAGAAATAGTTAAATTATCTCATTAATTATTAAATGTTTCTCAATCAATAAGCATTTATTAAGAATGTTTGTGAGTTTGGTCCTGGGCTACACATTAGGATGCAAAGAAATAAATTAGTGAGGCCCTGCCCTCAAGGAATATATGATTTAAGCTAAATAAATGAAGGATATGTGCATCTAATAAATTAAAGAAACTTCTTTTCTCAAACTCAATTTCTTATCTCTTCATATTATTTATTAATTTCTATTAATAGTATAATATTTTAAAGGCATAAATAATTAAGATGTTTTGTCTTTGAGAAAGATCAGGCCAGTCACCTCTAAACATCTTGGCTAGAAGGATGGGGACTTGTGTTTGCTTGTAGAAGCAGCAGGGAGCCCCTGGAGCCTTTTCAGGAAGCCAGGTCCAAATGGTACAAATGGAGGCCCATTCTTAGAATGTTCCTTCTGCCATTTGTATCCCCAACACCCACCATAGCGTCTTGTACGTAGTTGGTGTGCATTTTTAAACACTCAGCCCTTACACAGAAGGGACCTGTAGTATCAGTGGTAGCACTGTTTGCTAAACTGAATTCCCTTGATGGCTTTGGAAAGTCTCTTCTCCTAAACCATCGGGATGGTTTTTTTTGTTCATAAAGGGGAACCCCGAATTGAGAAAACTCAGGCAATGGGATTGTTAAGACTTTGTGAGCTTTGTTCATCAGCTGTGTCTTCTCATCCCCCATCCACCTGCTGCCCTTTCCCTGACCCTCCTCTTGGTCCAAAATCAATTCAGATCATGAGCCTTTTTGACTCTTGGATTGGTGACAAACCTACTAAGAGACTGGGAGTAGGGCCTGAGATGTTCCTGAGGTGTGGGACTCCTGATGAGAAGTCTCTGCCAATACAAGCTGGCACCTCCTTGGCTACTTAGAGTCTTTGCAAGGTCCTCAGAATACTAAGAGGCTAAGTGACTTGGCTAGGGTCACACAGCTAGTATGGGTCAAAGGGAGGACTTGAACCCAGATATGGTTTTGCTTTAAGGCTGACTCTACCCACGTCACCACTGAAGGCATTGCTGCTTTTGGTTGAGGTGTTGTCAGATATCACAACGGACCCATTTCTTTGGTTTCAGAATCTAATATGGTGCCTTGTGCATAGTAGGTAATTTATGTAATTGAAGAAGGTTACGATGTCTACATTCTTACCTTGTCATGCCAATACTTTGACCATTGAACAATTAGTTTGACTCCTAGGAGCAAAATGAAGGCTTCCGGTGAGTGTAAACAGGCGACAGCCCCTGGAAAAGACACTGAATGGGGGCTTCAGAGTGCATCAGGGCATCAGAGGAAAAAGAGAGTCAGTAGAAAGAAATCTGGGTGAACCACATGGTGAGAGCAGAGAGTAACAAAGTAACAGTGACAGTAACAAAGAGTAACAGCAGCTCGGGAGGCCATGTGTTCAGCTAGCATCCTTCCGAGGTCAAGAGAACACGTGGAAGGCACCAGGGCAGTGGGTGAGTGAGCGGGGCAGATTTCAGAGAGAGCATGTACCAGACTTGCAGGGGTTGGATAGAGGTTGCCTTCTGCCTTCTTGAGGAGAGCGCTTGAATCAGTGAGATTGCCATCATTTGAGTATCTTTGAGTCTCCCTATTAGATTGGCCACTACATGATAGGATGTTGTCTTTCTCTTCCTCCTCCTCTTCCTCCTCCTGTTCTTCCTCCTCTGCCTTCTGTCTTGGAATTGGATGATTAGAAGAGTCAGTATTTATATGGCACCTACTAGATGCCAGACTCTGCACTGTGTTGTTCTTTACAAAAAATCCACTCATTTAATTCTCACAGCGACCCTGGGAGGCAGATGCTTCATCATCATCATTTTGTAGTTGAGGAAACAGAAGCAAACAGACCTTCAGTGACTTGCCCAGGATCACACGGTCTGTGTCTGAGAGTTGGGACTCGCATCTTTCCCTTCTTCAGAACCAGCTGCCTCTGACCAGAGTCCAGTTCTCTAAAATAAGAAGGAGAAATCAACACCAGCAGTAGCAGTGCATCTGGCGAGCTTGGCAGGTCTAGGTCTCTGCTGGCACTTTGATGGCCCCTGCCAGGTTTTTGCAGCAGATTTTGGATGACAATGGACCTCTCTTTTAAGGACAACAATTGATCAAGCTGAGGGAGGGAGCTAAGGAGCAGCTGGAGTCCCAGAGCCCATGGCGCACCAGACTTGGGAGGGCATCTGGGAGCATCATAGTGCACAGAGCACCAGCCTGGAGGCAGGAAGACTCATCTGCCTAAATTCAAATCTAGCCTCAGACACTCGCTAGCCATATGACTTTGAGCAAGTCACTGACCCTGTTTGCCTCAGTTTCCTCATCTGTAAAGTTAACTGGGGAAGGAAATGGCAGACCCCTCCAGCGTCTCTGACAAGAAGACCCCAGTGGGGTCACGGACAGTTGGACATGACACCGCCACCACTGCTACAAGAGAGAGACCAGAATGCCTACACTCTGTAGTTTGTTGCAATGGTAAATGTTTCTGTGGTTAAGATTCTGGTTATACCTACCCCGAATGAAGAAAGAAGAAAGACAGCACCTGTCCTCAAGCAGTTTATTGGCTTTATTTGGACCCAGTGACACTCTTACTAAACATGCCTCCTTAAGTCACATCGCTTAGTGGCAGGGCTGGTAGCTGCTGCCATGATGTGTGGCTGTCGTGGCGCCCACTCCCTAGAGAGGCTCACTCCCATCAGCAGGTGCCGTCGCCGATGGCTCTCTGAGAACCAGGAGGTTGTGTTTGTGTGGACGTCATGTTTTGTGCCTTCTTGTTTCAGGAGGAGCAGCTGTAGTGTGTCCAGCATTGAGCTTGGGAAGATAATCAGAATAAGACTTTGTTCTAAGTCCTTGGTGGCAGACAGTTCTCAGAATATGAGCATTTAATCATTTTAATTTTATTAAAATTAATACCCCCAAATGCCTTTCATTATCTCTGAGTGAGGTAGAAAAGGGCTGCTAGCCTTTGGTGTAAAAACCCAAACAACCTAGGAGGTTAAGTGATTCCTGCAGAGCCTATAATTCAACACCAGAGCTGAGGTGACGATACCATCCCACAAATATTTATCAAGTGCCTGCTGTGCCCTGCATCCAGAGTAAAAATGCAAACCGTTCAATATTTCTGACCCTCAAGGAGCTTCCATTCTGCTTGGAGTTGGCAAGTTTTCTCAATATCCAAATACGTCTGTGATTTCATTGATTCACAAATTCCTTTCAGGGATGTAGACTGCAGCCACTTAGCCCTTGGGCTGTCCAGAGGAGATCACTTCCTCTTGTCTTGTGACCAGCCATTCTTCTCTTTGTTATAATAATTCCAGTGACATCCTTTTATAGTGAATCGTTTGCATCCCCAGGGTCCTGAGAGCAGGGTGCTGCTTCTCCCCCCAGGGATCTAGGGCAAGGCTTGAGGGGTCAGGGATGGCTTTCTGATGCTTGAGCTCAGGAGCTACCACTGCTGGAGTTCTCTCTCCGTGCAGGACTATCAGTTATCATCAACCAGTCAGTCAGATCTAATCTGTTTTTAGAAAGGAATATTTCGTAAGGTGATAGAGAACAGATGGTTGGTACAAAACATTCCCTTAGAAGTCTGCTCACGTCCTTTCATGTGGGTGCATGCAGAGTCTTGGGGAACGTCCAGGCTCCCACACTTGGCGGGTACACACAGTGACACGGCTTTGTGTTGCTCAAGGTACTTTTCTCCCATCCCCAGGATTCTCATGAAATTCCCCCAGGCATGGTCCAGCCTTTCTACTGGGCTCTTTCTAGAGCAGGGGTGGGCCGACTCCTCAAAGTCACACATGGCCTTCTGGGTCCTTGGATGCAGCGTTGGATAGAGTCCAAGTTTTACAGAGGAAATCCTTTTATGAAGGGAATTTTTTCTGTGAAGTTTGGATTTGGTCAAAGGGCCACGCTTGAAGCCCTAGAGGGCCACATGTGGCCTTGAGGCCGCAAGTTCCCCACCCCTGCTCTAGAGTCTAGAACTTATCGTGCCTTGTTGTGTTTAGCTTGTCCTGGCTTGGCAGTGCCCCCATTGTCTGTAGGTACTGCTATTCAGGAAGCACGGTTAGGACCCTGCAGAAAAACTCCACATCATCTGGTTGGCTGGGGGTCATCATGTCTTTTGGTTAAAATAGTTGGCCAGGGCTCTTTTCCTCCCCTATTTCCCCCTACGTGATTCCTTTTCAGGTGCTTGGATGGGATGGAATGACTGTGCTTTGTACCGTCAGATGCTTAAACCACGTCCCACATCCAAGCTAGACTGCCAGTCTGACACAAGCCTCACTGGGTATGACCACGTGCCCAGCTGATTCAAACAGACTTCCTCTCACACCTAGGTGAAGCGCCTTGGCTTGATTCCACGGTTATCGAGCCTTTGTCTGCTCCTAGTTCATACTCTAAGTGATGGATTCAATCATTCTGGGCTCTCATATGGTAAATGTAGGGAGCTGAAGTGAAGGGGAGTGATTATTTGGCTCAATCAACTCCCACCCTTACTCTTCTCCCTGCCCATTGCCTCTTCTTCTCCTTCCACCTTATCTCCTTTCCCCTTTATTTCTCCTCCTCCTTTCACTCCCCCGTCTCCTCACGTAGGTGACATGTTACAATCTACTCATATGCACCATGTACCTTTTCATCGTCCTCTCTTGGATTTTCACTTGGTTTCTTTGGAGGTGACAGTGTTCTGCATATTGCTGCTATAAAGCAGTATCTGTAAAATATCAGTGCGAAAAATATTTTCTCATGCAAAGTGGGGAGGCAACATGTAAGAAAGGGAAAAGCTTTATGTAAATTGATAAATCTATGGATGAGAACTAGAGGAGAGAGCCAGCGTTAGGGTCTGGAATTTCAGCCCATCCTTAAAATGCCACTACCACCGCCACCACCACCATCCCCCCCTCCACCATCCCCCCCCAACACTAACACTGCCATCCCCACCACCACTGCCATCCCCACCACCGCCATCCCCACCACCACCACCATCCCACTGCCACCACCATCCCCACCAACACCACCATCCCACCACCACCGCCACCATCCCCACCATTCCCAGCATGCCCACCATCCTCACCACCAACACCAACACTAGATTTGAACGTCTCAAGGCTTGAAGTTAGTCTTTGACATCTAGTTATTCCCCAAAGCAGGGAAGGGGGGGGAGGGTGAGGGGGCACTCCCCTTGGCATGACTCTGTGGAACCTGCTGTTTTGTTGTCAAATTCCTGATGATGTTCGGGCTCTGTCATTACAGACAGTGAAGTTCAGTTTTGACCTGGATATTTCCCTAGTCTTTTCTACATGAAGTTTACTCTGAAAGGCGACTTTCCTGATATCTTTATTTTGGGTGTCTGATGTCACAATGGGGACATTCGTTTCACAGATAAAATTTCATTTCACAGGTTCAGTCCAGCACCTCATGTGTGGTGCCGTATTAGGCTCTAGATAAAAAAAGGGAAAACCGATAAAGGAGAAAGCCCAGAAGCAGAGCCTTCTCTCCAGGAACCTGCATTCTAATGGGTAAATCCAGCTTAGATACATGGATATGAAAACATGCCATGTAGATCCAAATAGACGCTAAGTAATTTGGAGAGAAGGGGGCCCCTGCCAGAGGAGACACTTGGGGACGATGCGCTAGCTATCTCTGAGTTGAGACCATCAGGAGGAAGAGGGATCGGCCTTTTTCTGCTCAGCCTCCAAGGGCAGGACCACAGGAGGTAGCCGGGGTGCCAGAATTGTTCCAGCCTGGCGCTGGGTTCCTTCTGGGAGCAGAAGCGCCAGGAGCCTGCCGGAGAGGGCTTTGGGGCTCAGATCTCCAGCATCCCTGAGTGTCTGCCTTCTGGGCTTCTGTGGCAAGATGGCGCCTGCTCTGTGCTTTCCAGCCCTAAAAGGGCTTTGATGTTTCCGTACTCACACAACTTTCAGTGCACTCCTTAATTAATTACTCCCTGGGGATGATGAATTCCTTGTAATTCGGTTGTGTGATTCCAAAGCACAGGCTCATGCTTGTGGATGTAACGGTAACCGACATTTATTTGCCATTTATAGCTTGTAAAACACTTTACATTCATTATCTCCTTGGAGGCTCCCAAAGGCTATGTGAGAAAGGTTCTGGGCTGGGTTTTGTGGTCTGGACTGGTCATTGCACCAGTGTAGGAAACTCCTAGGGCGGCACCTTCCTCAGCAACTTCTCTGCAGCTTTTGGTCTTAAAGGGGGGCCTGGGGCACTAAGAGGTTAATTGCATTGCCCACGGTTGTACATCCATTTTGTGTCAGAGGAGGCACTTGAACCCAGGCCAAGCTACCATACTGCTGCTTGGAGCTTCTAGAGCCGGTATTGTTACAAATGAAAAACATGGGGTTCCAAGAGGTTGGGTCTTGCTCATGCTCACATTAACAGGTGTCAGGGATGAGATGTGTCTCCAGGTTTTCTGGATTCCTAGTCCAACACTGAAACAATTCTCTGAAGCCCTCATGATCTCCTCAGCTTGGTGCCCATTCAATGTGACTCCTCTCCATGTGCTCCCATAAGTTCTCCATAGGGAGCCTGCCCAATGCAAGAGGCTTTCCTTGCTTTCTCCTCTCCAAGGAGGGCAGGCAGACCATCCATCAGTCATACCTTGTCCTCCATGCATAACTGACCCATCTTCTCTTTCCTGTGTTCTTCTGTATGTGGATGTTCTTTCCTCCAGTGCCACTTTGGAGCTGTATTTGCTATGTGTTACACCTGCTCACACCTACCTTCCTTCTCCACTCTGCTGCCCTGGGGGAATGGGATACTCTGGGTCAGCTCCTTGGAGCTGGGGTGTCCTCTGTCTCAGCCATCTGACACCATTGGTGCGATGTTGGCAGGAAGCTCAGCCTTTGTTTCTGAGAGAAGTTTGGGGTGAGTAAGAGAGCTTTGAAATTGTGGAAGGGAAGCCAGCAGCCCTCTTCCTCCTACTTCAGTCTGGGCCCCGCTAGTTAGGAAGTGCTCAGGGGGTGCTTGTTGAAGGAATGAACAAGGAACAAATGAATTTCCAGGCTCCTTAAAGCACAAGGTTTTAACCTAGAACCTGTAAACTTGAAAAATATTAATAACAATATTTCACAGTAATGGTGGGACCCATACTCCTCACCTACACTGATTGTCCATGGGGCCCAGAAGAGGAGGAGCAGCCCAGCTTCAAGGCCCCCTTTCTCCTGCAGGTGTACCAAGACTTCTTTTTTCTCCCACATAATAGCATTTTATTTTTTCTAATTACATGTAAAGATAGTTTTCAATATTCATTTTTATAAGATTTTGAGTTCCACATTTTTTCTTCCTCCCTCCTTTCCCTCCCTCCTCCCCAAGATAGTGTCCAATCTGTTATAGGCTCCACATATACATTAATATTAAATGTATTTCCACATTAGTCATGTTGTGAAAAAAAATCAAAACAAAAATCAAATCAAAACAAACAGGGGAACCATGAGAAAGAAAAAGCAAGAAAAAAAAGAGAAAATAGTCTGCCTCGCTCTGCACTCAGACTCCAGAGTTTTTTCTCTGGATGTGAATGGCGTTTTCTTTTTGGAATTCTCTTGGATCCTTGTGTTGCTGAGAAGAGCTGAGTCTATCAAAGTTGGTCATCACAGATACAATGTATCTCTAATTGTGTACAATGTTCTCCTGGTTCCCTCACTCATCATCAGTTCATATGAGTTTTCCCAGGTTTTTCTGAAGTCCGCCTGCTCATCGTTTCTTACAGTGCAGTAGTATTGTACATGTGGGTCCTTTCCCTTTGTGCCGTAACTTCTGCAAGTGTATTAGGGTTAATGTGAGTCATCTTTGTTGTCTGGGTGAACTCATCCTCCGGAGGTAAGAACCAGCCCTTGGCCATCTTCCTCAGGACCCTGCCAGCGTGAGCAGCCTCATTTGAAGAGGAAGCTTCCAGGTCTCAGCTGAGCCTCTTTAAACTACACTCTCACCACTTTCTTTCCTCTGGGTCAGGCATCTGTCCACCTCCCCCCAGGTGGCAGAAATGACGATCCATGTTTCTCAGTTGGTTAGAATTTGGGAAACGGCGCTTGAGGCTACTTGTATCTTTGTAACAGTGGCATTGTTATAGTCTGCACTTTGATTTACATTGCACATGAATATGTGTGTGCACATGTACACACACACACACACACACACACACACACACACACACCCCTCCAAGAAAAGAACTAGAACTCAGATCAAATCCTTGGCTTGAGAAGGGGGAGCTGCATCTGGCACGGGGGGAATCCAAGCCCAGCCAGGCTGGAGAAGACGAGGTGCCTCCCTCTGCCCTGCTGCTGCTCTGCCCCTCGTGGGTCTTCATTACTCAGCTCCCTTTGATGGAACATCCAGGGCAGGCGTGGATTGCCAGGAAGCATGCTTCCACAACCATCATTTCCATTCCGTTTTGAAGTTTCTCTCAAAACGGTTGATTTATTTTCTCTCATGTATACATTATCTATGTGTGACCTCTCACCGTCACTGGATTCTGTAGGCTGTAGAAGGCTTTGTAGTCAGAGCCCAAGCTGGCCTTAGCATCAGGAAAAGGGACCAGAGCCTGGCACTGAGTGTGCTCCAGGACTGCTGGGTAAATGCCACCTGGAAATGCCTATCCAACTGGGTCTTCTTGAAGGCAGCTGGTTGTTGGGCAAGAGGTTCCTGGATGGGCATTGAGAGTCCACAGCTGTCCTTTGGGTGGGCCTACCTGGCTGTTCTGCCCCTGCCTTCAGGGTCCGGGCTGGCTCGTAGTCCCTTCTGACATCTGTCACCCTCTTGCCTAGCTGCCTGGATGAGGCGCCTCCTCCTCATTTGATGCCCCATTGGTCAGTGCTGTCCCTCTCCACAGACTGCCTTATAGCTTTCTATCCCCACCCTGTATTCCTCTGGAAAGCATCTTGGTGACCTAGAGCTAGAGCTAGGAGGGACTTCTGTGTCCATCTTGTATGAGCTACACAAGCTACACCTCCCTTCTGGGGCTGCTGTGAAGATCCAGTGAGCTCAGAGTACAGAGGGCTTTGCAAGCCCTAAGGTGATCTATCTCTCCCTCTCCCTCTCCATCTCTTCTTCTCCCTCTCCATCTCTCCCTCTCCTCCATCTCTCTCTCTCTCTCTCTCTCTCTCTCTCTCTCTCTCCCTTTCTCTCTCTCTCTCTCCCTCTCTCTCTTTTCTTTCTCTCTATTTCTCCTCCATCTCTCTCTCTCTCTCTCTCTCTCTCTCTCTCTCTCTCTCTCTCTCTCTCTCTCCCCCTTTCTCTCTCTGTCTCTCTCTCTCTCTCTCTCTCTCCCTCTCTCTCTTTTCTTTCTCTCTCTATTTCTCCTCCATCTCTCTCTCTCCATCTATCTAGAGATACACACACACACACACATACATTATTATTATTGTTGTTATTGTTATTAACTTTACCTTCTTTATTTTTGAATTTCCAGAGGAAGTCGGTGATTGCCGTGAGCTTCTTGGTGGCATTGGTCTTCCTGCTCATCCTACGCCTCTTCCATGAAGTGGACCTGCCTTTGGTGCTCAGCTGTTTGGGACAATCCAGCGCCAAGTGGCTCCCGTTCTCCACATACAGACGGCCCCTCAGGACTCACTATGGCTACATACATGTGAAAACTCAGGAGGTAAGGGCTCAGAATGTTGCTGGGGATCAAGATGAGTCCCAGGAGTGCTTCACCATCCCAGCCTCTGGCCTCATCCCCTCCCTCCGAGCTGACCAGATTCAGTCTGCCCTGGCTGCTGTTCTGGTTTCAGAGTTGTGAGTAGTGGGAGAGCTGCCTCAGGCACAAAGAGCACCTAGGACAGATGCTCACACCACATGTGGAGGGCCACATTGCAATTCAGTTTTAATTTAACAGGCATTCATTAGGCGACTACTTATATGTACCAAGCAGGTCTGTCTCGGATGGGCTTTTAGCAAGGACTTGCCAGCTTCTATTGGCCATCTCCAGGCATCTCCACTTCTCCGCAGCTGGAATGCACTGTCCATTCACCTTGTCCTTAGGTTCCCTGACCTTCATTGAGATGGAGCTAAAATCCCAGCTCCTGCAGGAGCTGTTTCGCGATCCCTCCCTCCCTCCCCATCACCAGTGCCTCCTTTTTCAGATTGCCTCCCACTGACTTTGTACAGCCCTTGTTTGTGTGGCCCAGAGGGCAGGGGCACAGCCTTGCTTTTCTTTGTTCTCCCAGCACTTAGCGTGGTACTTGGCACACAGGTACTTAACATTGTGCCTGGCACACAGTAGGTGCTTCATCATGCTCACTGCTTGTGGGTGAAGCTCTGGTGATGCACCGGTCCTTCTCCGCCAGGGGTTATGGGAGGACGTTAGTGGGTGGGGTTCCAAGTCATGAGCTCCCCACGGCCCAGTCTGCGGGGATGGCTGGTGTAGTCTGTCTTCTGCCTCAGGAAATATCGCACCCGGGTCATCTCTGGGCTAATGGGATTCTTTGTACTCCCATGCCTGTGCCCACGGGAGCCAGGATCTCCTCTTAGATATTTGTGCTCAGAACAGTCTCCATTTGGGAGCCCAGGCCTTGTAGGGCCTTTCTGGATGTTTGTCCTTTCAATTAGTATACCGTAAATCCATTCTTTACGAAAGCTTTCTGTCCTTCTCATGGCTTGGCTCCGTCTGAGTTTGGTAGGTGCTGGGGGCTCCTAGGAACAAATGAAAGACATGGGCATGGTCCCTCCTGCCGTGCGAGGGTGGTTGTTCCTCTGCCCTGCTCCGTGTGAGGACTTTCCCTAATGTCCTTCAGTCTTGGCCCCAATACCACTGACCAGTGCTTGTAGCTTTACAACCACAAGGCCACAGGCAGGTCATGAAGCAAGGAACCAGGGTGGGGAGGGGCCCCTTATACTGGTCAATTAAAAAAAATATCCTAAAGCATCACCAAAGTCTGGGCATCTATTTATGGCTTCATGAACTCAGCACCAGCCATTGGTGTGGGAGGCGTTCCCTGGACGTGAAGTTCATGAGATCATCTCTGTAGAGCTGGAGGGGCCTGATGGGGAATTAATGGGGGGCATTTTACAGATGAGGAAACTGAGGCCTGGAGAAGTTTAAATGACTTGTCCAGGGACACATAGTAAGTGTCTGAGGCGGTTATTGAACCAGGATCTCCTGACTCCAGCTGTTGTGCTTTGTCCAGGGCTTTTCCAGATCAATCAAATGATATGTATATGCATGTATCTGTTTGCTTATCCATCTGTCTGCCTGTCTGCCTGTCTGCCTGCCTGCCTATCTGCCTGCCTGTCTGACTGTCTGCCTGCCTGCCTGCCTGTCTGTCTGCCTGCCTGCCTGTCTGCCTGCCTGTCTGTCTGTCTGCCTGTCTGTCTGTCTGTCTGTCTGCCTGCCTGTCTGCCTGCCTGTCTGCCTGCCTGTCTGCCTGCCTGCCTGCCTGCCTGTCTGCCTGTCTGCCTGCCTGTCTGCCTGCCTCTCTGTCTGTCTGTCTGTCTGTCTGTCTATCTGTCTGCCTGTCTGTCTGTCTGCCTGTCTGCCTGTCTGCCTGCCTGCCTGCCTGCCTGTCTGCCTGTCTGCCTGCCTGTCTGCCTGCCTCTCTGTCTGTCTGTCTGTCTGTTTGTCTATCTGTCTGCCTGTCTGTCTGTCTGCCTGTCTGTCTGCCTGCCTGCCTGTCTGCCTGTCTGCCTGTCTATCGGCTCTCTCCCTGTTTCTCTGTCTCTGTCTCTCCTCTCTCTCTCTCTCTCTCTCTCTCTCTCTCTCTCTCTCTCTCTCTCTCTCTACACAGCAGTGCATAGTTAGGCAGTCAGGTGATGCTAGAGTGCTGGGCCAGGGACAGAAAGGTGAGTTCAAATCCAGCCTCAGACACTTCCTAGCTGTGTGGCCCCAAACAAGTCCCTGCATCTGTCTGCCTCAGTTTCCTCATCTGTAACATGGGAGTAGTGACAGCCTCTGCCTTCCAGGGTTGTTGTGAGGGTTGCTGCCAAGTGCTTAGGACAGTGCCCAGTGCCCGCTCCATTAGAGTCTCATGAAGCTGCTGAAGGCGGAGGCCGGTTGGCTGCCTTGCCTGGGCTAGCAGGGCCACCAGATGCCCCAGGCATATCCATCACATCCCCTCCCTTTCAAGGGTGCCACAGCCTGCTGCCTTTCTGAAGGGCGTATGCGCCAAACCATCCATCAGTCAGGAACCTCCCATGGGAAGCTGGTGATGCCTCCTTCCTTTACCCAGATATGGAAGGCTCTGCAGCAGTATAGGAAGCATAGGAGAGGACCTGGCCCATGGACATAGGGCGCAGCCAGGGCTCCCAGGAGAAGCCAGTTGGGACCGTGGAAGACTCCAGAGAGAAGGAAAGAAAACTCGACAGGCGCTGGTGTTCACCAGCATTAGCCTCAGCACAGGGGTGGGAGACCCGGCCCATTCCTCCTCTTCTGTGCATATGAAGACCTTCTCCAGGGCACATCCTGCGTGTGCCACCAGTGCCAGATGGGGGAGCACGGACACGCTGCAGGGCGTCCAGAGTTCTTGGTGCCCTCCAGCGTCTGACCTAGACCTGCATTTTTAGCGGATGCATCACAGTGGTCCGGGGCATGATGGAGCAGAGCAGGGATGGTCTCCTGAAAATGAGAGCATCTTGGAGCCTTGGTGGATGAAAAAAATCACTGGGCCCCAGGACACGCGATTCTGACTGGAAGGATGAATGAGGCCAAGGACCAAGCTGCCCTTTCACATGGTAAACAGAGGGGAAACGTGCTCTGCCCAAGGCAGTCAGTGCAGAAACACCAGGACACTGGACAGGAAGAGAGGCCACAGAAACATGGCCTCCATTCCCGCTGGAAGGAGGGCCAGCCGTGGAGGCAGGAGGCCTCCATCCAAAGCATGGCCTCCCTCATGTTCTCCCTGTTACTGTGTTAGCCACAGAGGAGAGCAGCTGAGGCAGGGGTGGACCCTTGGGAATTGCTGGAGGGCATCACAGAGCAGCGCTGTGTGTGTTGTCTGCACTGAGCCTTGGAGAGAGGTGCGTAGGCTCCTCTGGTAGCCCGAGAGAGGAGGACTCCGTGGTCCAGATGGAGAGGTTACTGGAGCCAGAGCTGGAGCTGGCTTCCCATAGGCAGAGAGAGGACATTTCCCAGCAGCAGCAGCCTCAGGAGCCACCTCTGGCAACCCTCAGTTACATATCTAGGTGTTTAGATTCCAAGGGAAAGAAATTTCCTGGGTAGCATCTGATTCCAGAATCTAGTCTTCTCATAGAGGAAGGAACTTTAGCCTTAGGATTCTCTCTCTGGAGGCTCCAGCTCCTTGACTCCCAGAACGTGGCCTTCCAAAGACAGAAGCGGGATTTTCAGGGCCGTGGCAGCGGCATTAGAGAAGAGGGTCAAGCCGACGTCCCCAGAGCTGCCAGCTTGCCGGGCTAAGCCACGGTGAGGGCACAGAAGCCCCGGGCTCTGCCCCTGCTCTTAGCGTGACTCACTCGGATGACATGGCCACAAATGGGTCCCCTTCTGGAGAATCTCAGCGGGCAAATGCCGGCTGCCTGCAGAGGTTGAGGGGTCTGAGCAGAATGCAAGGCCAAGTTTATGCCACCTCCATGGGGAGTCCAAACCACCGGGAAGGATTGTCAGGACTAGAGAACACTGGGGGATGGAAGCCCATTCAGTGAAGGAGGAATAGAACTTAATTTAGCTTTCGTGTTCTCGTGAGACCTTTTATGTATTTCCTGCATTTTGGGGTGGGAGGAATGAAGTCTGTTCTGCACTTGACATGTGCCTTGTTACCTTGAGGGCTTGTACAGTATCTGGGCGTCCTTTACTCCTGCCCGTGGATATCGAGGCAAGAGCTGTTCGTGCCAGGCGGTCCTATTCACAGGGCCCTCAACCTGGAACCGAGAAAGACCCCACTTTGAGTCTGCTCTCAGATACTTGCTGACCGCGCCGGTCACCTTAACCTTCGTCTGCACCGCCTTCCTCAACTAACGGAATGGAGGTAATGATGTAACGTTGGCCTCCCTGTCGTGATGATCAAATGAGATCATGCGTGTAAAGTCCCTTGAACACCTCCATGTGCTACAGAATGCTAGCGCTTACCCTGATTGCACTATAGAATATTATGTAAGCAGTTCTGCGGGGGTAAGGACCCAGTGAAGGAGTTAGAGTCCGAAGGAAATTCCCTAAGACGCAAGCCCGTTCGTGTCAGTTAAGATTTTAAGGTGCTTGCCCATGAGTAATAAGGACGGCTAATTATTCTCTAATTTTATCATGCTACCCTAATTGATAAAGGCTGCTCTAGCCAGCAACATTCACATCTAAGGCAAGGAGCAGGAAGAGAGGTAGGGTGGCCTCGCCCAGTGGCCATGCGTAGGCTGTGGAGGGAGGAGTGCCCACAGGACAATGGCAAGGGAGGGAGCGTGCCCGGGAAAGATGCAGGCCATGCACTGACCTTCCTCTCCAGTGGGAATGGAACATTGACGAGAAAGGGCAGGGGCAGAATTTCTTCACAGAATTGGGGAGCCTGGAGTGTAGTTAGTACTCAATTAGCAAGTACCTGGTGAGTTGCTGAATTGAAGGAAAATCCCTGGATGAGTAGTCCCCGTCCACATTGATGAGAAGGTGGTCCTGTGAAAGGGTACATACAAACAGATGTGGCTGAACCTGCATTAGCTCCTTCTGGATGCTGCCTAGGGAGGAGGCGGGGAATCCACCAGGCAGCTGTAGCTCCAGACAGTGAAGAAGACTTGCATCCATCAATGTGATCGACCTCAAAGCTGTTTGCCCAAGGAGGCATGCTGGGCCTCTTTCTATTTCCAGGGCTTTTGTCGTCATGCTTTGGTGTGCTGGCAAGCCTCCTGTCCTGCTTTGTCCTTTCTGAGAGAGGGCCTGGGCATAGGGAGATTGTCTGACTTTGTCAAGGTGACATAGGCAGAGAACATTAGAGCCAGCAGTCCTCATTGCATGGCTGCGGGAGCGCGACGTGCCCCACAAATACCACTGTTCGGATGAGACTTTACCACAAGGTGATGATGCTGCAGAATTAAAGTGAGGGTTTGTTCTCAGTACAACTTGCTGTGAATCTCCATAATCTAGAACCATTCATCAGTTTTGCAGGTTTTAAAAGCATTTTTACTTAAGTTTCTACATGACTGTCATTTCCAGACTTAGCTCTGTTTCCCTCAGGACCCTTTACCTGTAACAAAGAAAAAAGGAAAGACCAGTTGCCATGTCAATGAAATCTGATAGTGCATGTGCCATGCCAAACCCGCAGTCCCCAGCCTCCTTAGTGAGAGGAAGGAGGTCTATTTCCTCATCTCCTCACTGGGGCGATGACTGGCCGTTATACTTGACATCCTTCAGCACAGGGCAGGGGAAATAGTGCTGGGCAGAGTCCTAGGCCTTGGATTTCAATTCTGCCTCCACCATTTAGCACCATGTGACCTTGGGCAAGTCACCTAACCCCTGTGAGCCTTAGATCCCCCACTGGCAAAATGAGGGGTTCAGAGCACTTGGCCTTTAAGGGCCCTTCCCGGCCCCACACCACGATCCTGGGAAGCTTTGGGTGGTTGTTCTTCTTATTTATTTACACGGTTGGAGTCTTTGTGCTTGTGCTGGTTTCCTGTTTCTCTTCCTTCACTCCAGAAAGAATCATGTTCATCTTCTAATGATTCTCTGAATCCCATGTTTCTCATGACACCACCATATTACACTGCATTTATATGGCACAATCCCCTGGGCCATTCCCCTGTCGATGGACACTCACTTTCTCTGCAGTTCTTTGCTTCCACCCCCAAATGTCAGTGTGAACATTTTCATGTCTGGTCTTCTTGGGGCACATGCTCAGTGGTGGGATTTCCGCAGCAAGAGCAGGATGGCACAGTGGTTTGTTTTATATCATTCCAGAATGTTTGGACCAGTCTAGAGCTCCCCCAGTGGAGTGTTCACATGCCTGCCTTCCCACAGCCTTCCAACATCATTTTTCATTTTTTGTCACCTCTGCCAATTATTTGCTGGGAATAAAGTGAAACCTCCGAGTTGTTGTAATTATTAGTGATTTAGGGCAATCTTCCATGTGATTAATAATTTTCAGTTCTTATTTTAAGAACCACTTATTCATAGCTTTCAAGCACTTACCCTTCAAGAGATGACTCGTGAACATGCACACACATGAAGAAAGTCAAATATCTGTCACAAAGTCCTGTAAATTCAAGTAGTCAAAATAATTAATACAAATAGAGGTCAGTTGTTGTCCTTCGTTCTCCAAGAGGCCCAAGATGACATCACTGTGTGGGGGTCAAGGCCCAGTGTGTCCAACTGTGGCTGATCAGACCAACACAAGCTTGGCATGTTCTACCATAGGTCAGGCACAAAGAGTCTGTGTCGACATTTGGACTGTAGATGTCTAAATTTGTGTATCTCACATGTCTTTTGAGCTACTTCAATTCTGTTTTTCTCGTAGAGCACAGCATTTCCTTTTATGGGGGCATGCCACGCTGGGCAGTCCTGTGCCAGTGTCTCCCATTCCTAACAATTGATACTATAGTTCTTAAGACAGACCTTGAGAGTGTCCTTGTATTGCCTCTTCTGACTTGCATGTTCCCTGTGAGTTCTCCATAAAATAGTCTTTTAGGTAAATGTATCTTTGGCATTTGAACAGTGTGGCCAGCCTGTCCAAGTCATGCACTCTGTAGTAGAGTTTGAATATTGGGCAGTTCAGCTCAGGAAAGGACCTCGGTGTCCAGTACTTTATCTTGCCAGGTGATCTTCAAAAATTTTCCTAAGACAATTCAAATAGAAGTGATTCATTTTCCTGGTGTGGTGCTGGTAGACTGTCCAGGTTTCACAGACATACAACAATGAGGTCAGCACAACAACTCTGTACACCTTCAATTTGATAGACTAATACCTCTTTTCTTCCACACTTTCCAAACACTGAGGTAGCTCTGGCAATGTATGAGTCAACCTCACTATGTGTACATCCCTGGAAAGTGACCTGCTAAGGCAGTGGACTTATTCTGTCACTACGGGACTTTGAGGGAGGGTAAAACTGAATTTCATCTGCCATCTTACTGAGCCAAGAATCCTATATCTCTCTAAGCTTGACTCCTCCTTTAGTGTTGATGGAGTTAAATGTTGCCTTCTTAGAGACGGATGAACTATCCTGCTGGTAAGCCCTGTGGAGTTCTCGTTTTTCATTTAGCAGCTGCTGAATTTCCTCATCATTTTTGTCAAACCAATCTTGATGTTTGTGAGTGTTCCAGCCCAGATGAGCAAGTGTGTTGTACACCACATTTCTGAAAAGCTGCTTGCTCCTTTTCTGCTCTCCTGTTGCCAGCCATGTGTTGGCTCAACTTTCCCTCCAAGTTAAAAATGAAGTGTTCCTGCTCAGAGAAGTGCTCCAGCCTGTTGACATCAAGTCTCCTGGCAGTCCTATCACCTTGGGGCCACTGCTTTTCTTGAATGTGAATATTTAGCTTGGAGAGAATAAGTCTGTGATCAGTTCAGCACTCTGTGCCACACATTGCCGTTGTCACTCCCATCTTGTCTGGCTCATCTCCTTACAATGACACAGTCTATTAAATGCCAGTGTTTGCTGCAAAAGTGCAACCACAAAGTTTTATTATGGCATTGTTGGTGATGAGAAGGTTATGAGATGCACAAGTCTTCCATAGTAAGCGACTGCTGCTGTTGCTGTTTCTGACTCCATTCCTCCCAAGGTCTTTCTGCCATGTCTGTAGCTTGAGCCTACCCTAGCATTAAAGTTGCCCAGAATTCTAAGCTTGTCCTCTTTTGGCATATTGATGATAAGTCTCCAGGTCTTCATAAATTTTTCTTTGACCTCATCAGGATTTGTCGTGGTGGGAGCTTAGGCCCTAATGATGGTGCCATGACATTTTCCTGCAAGTGACAATTGCATTGTCATGAGCTTGTCAGGCACTCCTTTTGATAAGCATGCAAGCTTGTTGCCTAGATTAGTTTTGATTGCAAAACCTACACCAGCTTCATGACGATCCCCATCACTACCACCACTCCAGAAAACCATGTATGCAGATCCAACTATTCTAAGTTGGCCTTTATTTGCCAGCCTTGTTTCACTCAGGGCTGCTATTTGGATGTGATATCAGTTGAATTCTCTCACAACAAGAGCTGTTTGTCTTTCAGATCTGCTGAATTTTGTGCTGTCTGTAAGTGTGTGCACATTTCATGTACCAATGATGAGCGGTATAATCTTCACAAAAGTTTTTATTCAATGTTTTCTTCATGTTTTGATTGCAAGGCAGGATCCATGCCTGCCATGGTAAGCAAGTGAGGGTTGGGTGAAGCAGACAATTTTAGGTCACCTTTTCTAGCCCCTTCCTCACTCCAGGAGGTAGGCAGTGAGGTTCTTAAAAGGCTTCCCAGACACCCAGGGGGCTGCTAAATCCCACTGCTGCTTCCATTGAGAAGACCCTATGGCCTGGGTCACCTCTGTGCAGGAGTGTGACCACAGCTCCCAGTGTATCCACACCTGCTGCCTCATCACTTGCCTGTTGCCACAGGACTTTGAGGTAGATAAATGGTAAAATGGTGTGGGCAATGTCTTTTGACTTGAACATAAATTGGATTTAGATGAGGCAGAGTTGTGCATACTTCCAGAATCATCACAGTCCAGTGACAGGACAGAGTTAACACAACTGATGATAGTCCAGGATGCAGGAGATGACCTTGGTGTCCTCGATGGTACCAAGCTCTAAGCACTTCACAGCACCCACTTCAGCCACTTCATGGCCATTGGAACAGATTACTCTCATTTGCCCATTCCACCAGGGGAAGTCTTCACATGTTTGCAGTACATACCCCCACTAACTCACAGACAAGTTTGAAACCCCTCGGTTACCCTCAGCTTGCCAAAATGGTTTGCCAGGGTGTGACTGCTGCACATGAGACAGCTTCTTGGAGCCCCAGATGAAAGTTGGTTGATTCAGGTGGATGCCAGAGGTGGATGGGCAGCCCTGACAAGGGCTCCGAAGCCCTCACACCAGAGGGGCTAGTTTTTCCTGAAGATCCTGTACCCCGAATAGTGAATAAGTATTTGTACAAGCACACACATATATATTTGTATAACTAAATAAATTGAATTTATAGACCTTTGTGATGTATTTTGATAACTTTAAAAAATTAAATTTTTATCCTATACTAAATTCATGATTTTTTAAAAGGAAACTTTTCATTTTCATATAATTAAAACAGTCTATTTTTCTTTTATATTCACCATAATATCTTGTTTAGTTAAGAAATCTGTTTAATCATAATTATTTAAAAAAACATGATATGACTTTTTATATTTGGGTGACACATAACCATTTGTAGCTTATTGTGTTAAATGATAAAAGATGTTTTTTTCTAAACATTTTTAAACCAAATCTCATTTCAGCTCTTTTCATTGAATCCAGGAATTCTTCCTTAGATAGTTTATGTTCTTGGGTTACCATATACTGGGCTACTAAGTTTGATTGTTTCTAATTCTTGCTTATTAAATTTAGTAAATATTTCTCTAAACTCAGTTCCTACAAAACTGCTTCCCTGGGGTCTGACTTTTGAACAAAGGGTTATTAAATTAAACTGTTTCTGATTCATTTGTATCTACTTGATTCCATTAAATCTACTTTTCTATTTTTTAACCATTACCAAGCAGTTTTGATGACTACAGGCTTATGATACAGTTTAGGGTCTTGAAACGTTCCTCTTCTTGTATACCTGCTTTTTATGTTATTTACTTTGAGGTTATAGATCTCATTTTCCTCCAAAGAATTTTATTTGTTTTGTTTTGTTTAGTGTTATAAAGCAAGTCTTTGGTAGGTTGGAAAGCACAACCCTGAATCTTTAGATTAATTTACACAGCGTGACAGCAACAAGACCAGCCACGTGTATCTGTCTAGCGCTTAGAGATTTCTAAAGGGCTTTATAGGTGTTGTCTCATTTGATCATGATTTTTATTCTGTTGGCACTGTCTAGACCCAGATAATGGATCTCTCTCTGTTTGTTTGTCTTCCTCTGTTTCAGTAAAGAATGCTTCACTTGGGCATTTTTATAAATCTTGAATCCATCTTGGAATTGTGACTCACAATTTGGACCTTTTGAAATTATTTAAAAGAAAATCTCTCATTTCCTTTGCGTTTGGTGGCACTGCTGTATAAAAATGCTTGACTTTTATAGATTTGTTTTGTAACATGCTATTGTGCTGAACTAAATTGTCTCATTTAGTTTCTTTGCTGATTCACTAGGATTTTCTAAGTCATCTGTCATGTCAGCAAAAAGGAGACTTTTTCTCTCTTTGCTGATTTCATATTTTTCTCTTATTCTGTTGTTGTCGACAACATTTTAAAAACTCTATGCAAAGGAGATTCATACTGACCTTGTCCTGAGTTTTAAGGGGTATGCTTCCAATGATTTTCCATCATAAACAATCCTAGCTCTTGGGTTGACGTTTCTGCTTTGTGTTATATTTAAAATGGCCTTTCTAGGCCCATGCTTTTTATAGATTTCCTTTTTTTTATAGCATAAATGAGTGTTGTACTTAGTTAAAGGCTTTTTCTTGATCTTGATATGATCCCGTCATCTTGAAAAATACACTAAATTATGTTAATTGTTTTCTCACCATTGTCCTTATGTGTTTAGGGCTTTATGAAGGCAATTTCTTTTCTTTTTCACATTGTGGTCTCATCCCAGTAGCCCTCTCTAGTCATCCCTTATCAGAAACAATAAGAATAACTCAGAACCCTTGAGCGGAGCTTTCTTAGACCCTGACTGTGCCCGATGCCGTATCTTCCGTTCCTTCCCCATGGTCTCTCTCCCGTGCACCGCATCAGGACGTGGGGGGTGTCGAGATCTGTCATCTGCAGCCTGAAGTAACAGGAACGTCGCGTGTCTCTGAAGTTCGTTGTTTTATAGGATTGTTCCCATTCACCTTATTGCAGTCATAACGTGTATTTCTCTTGGTTCTCCTTTCTCATTCACTCATTCATCCATTCATGTCTTCCCGTGTTTTCGGGACTCCTCATACTCACTGTTCCTTATGGCACAGTCATATTTTGTTAATTCAAGCACCGTTTTTTCCTATCAATTACCCTACTAGCCATCCCTCTATCAATAAATAACCTACTTTTTTGCTGCTCCAAAGAGTTTACATACGGGGCCTTATTTCTGTCTTCTTTATTTCTCACTTCTTTGGGGTATATGACAAGGAAAGGAATCATTGGGCCATATGGTCTGAAGAGCTGATTGGCATTTCTCATCCAATTCAAATGATTTTTCAGAATAATTAGACCAGTTCCCACATACTAACAGTGCATGACTGTCTCCCAACAGGCCCTCCACGTTAACTTTAAAAAAGCCATTTCTCCCAATTTGTAGGGTGTGAGGAGAAGCCTCAAAGGTAATTCTCTTAGCATTCCTGTTATTATTACTGATGAAGAATGTGTTGTAGAAAGGCTGCCTATCTGTATTTGTGGAGAGAATGGCCTTACCTGGGAGTCCCCCCATGTCAGCCCCTCACCCTCTCCCCAATGTCCCCAGCATAGTTCCTGGCCCATAGTGGGTGATTAAAAATCATCAGAGACTACAACTCAGTGGTTACTTTGTTCTTTTAAAAGCTCTTTGCATCCTTTGTCCGCTTACCAACTGGAGAATGGGTCACTCATTCTCCTCACTGAATTGTTAGCACTGTGGCAAGGGTCGGTTGTGGTCCCCATGCAGAGAGTGCTCATTTGTGATGGGGGTGACCCCAGACTGCCTGGAAAGCCCAGAGCCACTCGAGGAGAGTCTCTGTTTTCATAACTTTGAAATGCAGGAAGAAGGAGCAGAAGTTATCTCCCTTAACAGGCTTTAGCTTATTCTGTCTGTCTGAAGTCACTGATAAGAAGCCCATAGTGTAGAAGACCAGTCTATCAGTCTGATAGGTATAAAATGCATGTATTAAATGAGTGTTGTGTGACCTTCCGTGCTTCTCTGGGTGTGGGTATGGGTAGAGACGGCCTGCTTGGTGTCAGACAGGTGTGCACGTTGGCAGAGGCGGGGATGCCTCCATGTGGGATATTTAGAAAGCGCTACTACTACTACTACATTCAGGATTCTTCTTAGTCTAGCCATCTTATTGTTCCTGTAAACTTGAGTCAAGAGATACTCTTCAGTGGGTAGAGAGGAGAGGGGCGATGTGCGGCTCGCTGTTCTGTAACCATGGCAACAGCATTAGCAAAGGCATGGCGATGAGGGGGCGGGATGAGGACAGAAGATGGGGAATGGTCTGGGATGGAGGCCAGCTGGGGGGGCTGATGCACAAGGGAAAGCCAGAGGAGAAGGCAAGGGCTTGGCAAGCCATCCCGCAGAGGAGGCGCTAATCGTACCTGTGATGTTTGACCTGGAAGGTACACAGAGCAACAGGCGGGATGAGGCAGGGGATGGGAGGGGGACCAGCTCAAACTCTGAGCTGTCCAGTAGCGAGGCGGACTGCTTCAGGCGGCCGTGGTTTCCTCTCACTAGAGACCGGAATGGGCGCGATTCCAGAATAAGTGGTTGTAGCTGCTGCTGGCACCACCACCACCACTACTACTGCCACTACTACTGCTACTACTACTGCTACTGCTGCTACTACCACCGCCACTACTGCTGCCACCACCACCACCACTACTACTGCCACTACTACTGCTACTACTACTGCTACTACTACTGCTACTGCTGCTACTACCACCGCCACTACTGCTGCCACCACCACCACCACTACTACTGCCACTACTACTGCTACTACTACTGCTACTACTGC